>OMNZ01016709.1:9269-23167 GCA_900303255.1 Lesueurigobius sanzi
ATTTTATTTTTTTTGCATTGAATATTTTGAGGGTGAATTTTTCTATTTGAATTTTTTATTGCTTTGAATTTACACTCTGAATTAAGACTGTTGCATTTAAAGTTTGAAAAATATATATATTGAAAGCAATTTATTTCATTTGAATTGTATTTTTTATGTAGAATTTTACACTTTGTATTCAGATGGATTGAAAAATAATGAAGCGAATATTTAAATGGTGATATTTTCATTTTGAATGTTAAACACTGAACTGAAAATGTAGTGAGTGATGTTTGGAGACAAAAAAAAAGTTTTTTTCAAATTCACAATGTGATGACGCAAAAATTCTTCCATACTAACACCGTGCTTAAGGATTGGATAGTGCCGTGATGGAGGCAGTTTGAGAGCAGAACAGCTCAGAATGGAAACGCAAAGGCAGTACAAAAACACGGTGGACAGGAATGCTCAAAGCTCTGAATGAAGTAAAACACTACTCTCAGTTGACCGATATATCGGCCGTTTGTCTAATATAGACCGAGGTTTCTCTACTTTCCTCCATCACCTGATGCTCTGTGACACATGTCGTACAATGTGGCCTCTTTAGAGAAAATGAAGAGAACATTGTATTTGACATGTTATTGTCACTCATGGCTCAACTTTGAAGACTATTATTTTAATTGGCCTGTAAATCCATATGAAGAGTTTTAACTTGAGCCAATGAAATGTTCTTGTTGAACCAATTAATAAACATTCACTGTTAAAACATTACTGGATAAACTAATTAAAGAGGGGGTATTATGCTTTTTTCCATACATAATAATCTCAAACACATCTTGAACATTATTTTACACTTTGTTGGTGAGACCATGCTATAGTGATATAAAACAAAATCTGCAGTACTTTCACTTCCTGATTCTACGGGTGAACTCTCGTTGGGCTCCTCCTCCTGCCCCGAAACTGGGGGGCAAAAGGACAAAAATTAACAGTGGCGCTGCAGCGATAAAGTCATCTCTGATGTTTATAAAAGGATTAAGCTTCACCAGAGATGGAGAGGTAAGGGCAATAGGCGGAGCTTTGCAGAAAAGGAGGAGCTTTGTGGAGGAGCTTGTGCGCTGCTAAAAATGTCCACTGGGGAGAGATTCAGACATTGTGTGTGCGTGGGTGAGTGCTTGTGGGAGTAGAGGGGTTGGGTGTGTCCCTCTTTTTGTGTATGGGTGGATATTCGTCGGGGCCAGGGGGTTGAATGGGGGAAGGGGATTGGTTCTGGGTTGTGATCCGCTTTGGGTTGCATTCTTGTATGAAAAGCGCTTCATCATATATAAGCTTGATTGATTGATTTTGCATAATACCCCCACTTTAATATATTAATTGGAACAATTCAGACTATTTAGATGTTAATGGTTATTATAATATGTTCTTTCAGTGTGTTTTACAGCCCGTTGGTAAAGAACAAACCCACAGAGCTGTTATAACATGTCTCTCCTTGTGGTCCGTATACTCTGGACTTTAGCGTCTGTGACAAGCCCGCTGTCTCACCACGTTTCTTTTTAAACCGTTTGGCTATTACCCCAAAGCAAAGAGCTTACTCGCAAACCGGGTGGGTGGGGTCTGCATGAAGCCCCACCCCCTTCCAAAACCCCTCAAACTGCGCACCACCGAGCATAGACTGTCTGTACAAGTGAGGGGCAAAAATGTAGCTTCTCTTTTCTTTTACTACTTGAAAAATAGTACATAAACATGATCTGGGCTCCAATTGGGACAAACCTAAACCTCGCAAATATGATTACTGCCAAATGTGCTGCAGTGTTCAAGGCATGTGAAAAAAGTAGCGGCTTATAGCCCAGAAATTACGGTAGAAGGTTAGCAGCTCATTGAGACAACTCTTGCATACAGTCTGTCCTCCAAAGTGTTCTGACGCTTGCCATTGATAACTGCTCCCTCACCCCCTCCCTTTCACCCCCTCGCTCGCCCCTCACTCCTCTCTCACCAGCATGTGCCACTCATTCCTCTGTCCTTTCATCAGACAGAGACCGTTGTTCTTCCAGTTGATCAGTGGTTGTTTTAGAGGAAGTCTTTGTTGGAACGAAAGGAGGGACAACTTTTGGGATCGGCTGAAGTTGTTGTAGAGTATGCGAATAGTGATCGTGCAGAGATTGTACCGTAAGTTGGACTATCTTGTTCTATATGTGGCTAAGGTAGTTCCACTGACCTGAAGTCGTGAGCGCCAGTACGTCCTGTCTGCCAAGACTATGGCAGTCCTGACCCCTCTGGAGGGGCCAGAGCCTTATTTAAAGGCCTCTAACTCTTATCCACCTGCCACACATTGTGACCACAAGCGCTAAGAAGAAGCTTCTGTTGATGGAACGTCCTCAACTCAATCTGCCCAGTCCAATCGACAAGTCGATCCGCTTAGACACAATAAAATAACTGTATTTTCTAAAGATTCTGTGCTGGACTGTGAGTTGGATGAAAATACTTACTATACTAACATTCACAAGAGAATTCACATTCAAGAATTCTATTTCAGTTGGAACAGGTGCCAATACAACTATGGGAGAAAAACGTTTTTTGAAAGACATTTTCAAAAAGAAAACATTTCGACAAGAAAATGTCCAAATGTTTTACCTGGTCATTATTTGATAGCTGCTGGATTCACAAACTTGCCATAGTATTCTTATGGCTGAATCATGCACCTTTAATGGCATGCTGGGTAATCGGGAGAGTCGGAACATTTCCCGATGGGCCGCATCTCTATTGGGCTGCCAAAGAACATTTTATTTGATAACGCACTCTCTCAGTTGTGCTGTTATAGGCTTATACATGCGTTTCAGTCACGTGACCTCAGCGGTCAGGTCTGCCATCTTGTGGCCGCTGGCTGCAGCAGTGTATCAGTCTATGCGTCTCTATGCCTGCTTTATGTCTATGGTCTGCATTGACTGAACCCAAGATGCTACATCTGAAAATGACAGAAGAAGAGAGCTGATACTTAAAGGAAACCAAAACCTTAGGTTTTTAGATTATTAGCTTAGATTTTATTTTTATCAACCGCCTGGAGAGTTACTGAGAGCAAAGCCTGCCATGGATAACATTTGTGACCATCGGAGCACATTACTAATGCTGCTAACAAGCTACAAGCACAAACCTCTCCATGAGGATGCCCTGAACCACAATGTAAACATCTAGCCTTGGTGTAATTTTCTGTGTGGGAGCCTCCTGCTCTGTCCTGGCTGCTGTCACTGTGTCTTTACCTTGTAAACATACAGTGATGTGCTGTTTGTTTATCCATCCCATGTGCTCTCTGGAGCAGTCTTTTTGCCCGGTGGCATTCATCACAATGACATACAAATACATAAATTCCACTGCAGGCCAGAAGATGGCGGCCACAACTATGTGTGGCATCACTGGAAACCCATGTATAGGCTGAAACTGGGCTCCAGCAGGAGCCTGGGGCTGTTTCAACCATGAATAACGTCACACAAACAGTTTCTTTCATGTAAATCTTTCAAATAAGACAGAAATAACCTTCGCCTCATGCGTATGATACCATGAGACATAAAACACCCCTCTTAGAGCAAGTTGGTACGGTCCAAAGCTGCACCGGAGACAGCAGCGTATTGCATGAGCAACAAACACAGAGAAGAGGCAGGAGCTGAAGAAAAACTTAAGCTATACATTCCGAGGAATCAATGCCACTACCTCAGACTTCTAAGGAAAGCGCCCTAGAGATAAATCTGTGATAGTCAATGGGCCGGTCAAAGTGATGAAACTTGTCCCAGCACGCACCTGTGCACCTGTTGTCTTGTCTATAGCTACATCAAGTTGTTATCACGCAGTGAGTGATCATCTATCAGGACCACCGCGGAATCTTAAGCTAATCTGAGGGACGCACTGGCGCTCACAGCTCTAGGTCAGAGGAGCTAGCGTAGCCACAGGAGTTTTCTGTGGTCAGGACGAGGCTGTTGCATGTTCTGAGCCTGCATGTGCTGCTGCTTTCACTAACCGCCTCACCAGTGGATTCACTGTGGATCAGCACCAGTCAAACTGAACTCGCCCACATCAGATTGTTTTTTTTACCAAAATGTGACTTGTATCAGATCTTGTCATGACAGTCTGAACAACAGCTGAAGTTACAGAAATACAGTCAAAAGTTTGGAAATACTTTTTATGTTTTTTGTTTTTTGTTTGTTTTCAACACTATTTACATTGTATGATTCTCATTGAATCCCCCACGATTTCTGCCAAAGTCTATTTAGACTCCCATATAAACTCACTGACAGACACGTGCAGGGATCGCAAAATAAATGTTTTGGAGCAACATAAGCAGTGCGCTAACACAAGGTTAGGCATTATGAAAGTTTAAAGATGGTGAAAATACTGTAGAAACGTGGTTCTCGACCGTTTTTAGTTACGACCCCCGATGCGATGACTGCTGGTGTTACGCGACCCGCACAGCAGACGTTTCCATTCAAACTACATAGAAAATATGCCTTCAATATGATCTGGAGACCCCCTGAAATGATCTCGCAGCCCCCAGGTTAAGAACCACTGCTGTAGAATATACATGTCCAAACCTGTTCAGTTTCAGTTGTAATCCTTATGAAATGTTTCTTTAATAGTCCACTATTTGCTGTCACTCCTGTAGTAGAGGCCCACCTAAATGGAAATATTATGTTCTAAATGCTGTGTATAGAAGTTGTATTTCAGCTAATAATAGTAAGAATAATAAATAAGTATTGATATGTTTACTTTGCTAAATACAGTATATTGTTTATTCTGCTGTAAATATGTGTTGCACACAAGATAAATTAGTTTTCCACTTGCACCTTGAAAGCACCTTCAGTGCAGGCATGTCTTCAGTGAGAATGTACAATGTGAATAGGCTTGAAATAAAAGGAAAAGCAATACACAAAGTGTTACCAAACTGGTGCTGTAGTAACGGAGGAATATAAAATCTTACTTAAACAAAACATGGGAATAATATTACCGTAGTTAAAGTTCATTTAAATGGTTTACATGATGTACAAATGAAAAAACACTTCCCCCAAATAAACTTTTGTACCATGGCATTATTTTCACTATTTTCAGTTTATATCTTGCCAAAAGCAACTCAAAGTAGTGTAACTTGATACAGTAATATGTTCTACAAACATATGACATGTTTAAAGCTGGAACTAGTAATATAGACTTACCCAACACTGGCGGCTACACCAGTGTTTCTATCCATATTTCCTTTTGTGAACACACACTGTGACATTGTGTCCTCCATTGTGCATGCGGCCCCTCCAGACAGATCACATACAAGTCACATTTAAACACCTTAGTCCACAAGGTGGCGCCGCGATCGGTTTCTCACAGACCTGGTTCATTCCTCCTCGGTCTGGGAGCTTCTCTAGTGTCCAGGTTTTTATCATTTCAACAGCTCTTTGACAGTGATTCATGTGTAATAACAGGCCTGTGTAAATGATGTATTATGTAAGTAAGATATACATTGGTTATGGCTAAGTTTAGAGTTAGGAAAAGGGATATGGTCAAGGTAAAGGCAATGCAGGGGGCGTGGTTAAGGCCGAACTGCGTTGGTGAAAAAAGGCAGCTCCCGATGCACCTATAGATCTTACTGAATGCCTTTCAAACAAGAAATACATTTTTTTAAATATCAACGTGAGTCTTCAGCCTTGCTATCAAGCTAGCTTTGTTTTGCTACATATTTAGCTCAAATTAAATTTTCCGTTCTCACAGAATACAGCACTGATGCCAAAACAGGTCAGCGCTTGATTTAATATGATCAAGTTATAATTGACTCTGTGCATAATGTACGAGTCAAACTAGCGTTAGCTCCGCCACTTTCATTTCCCTTTCCGGTGCTTCTCATTAGCATAGCCTACGTAGCTTTGTTGTAGATGCATGTCGATACATGCTGACAATGTCATACATAGGATAATGTACTGTTATTTATTTGAGGGTTGTTTTTGTGCTGCTTGGACTTTTCTGCAGTCATTTGTATTGCCTGTTTAATTGCGAGATTAAAGAAACAAAAACAAACTAGGAGGCTAAGTAGGCTAAGCTAACGAGAAGCGTCTGCACCCAAAATGGAAATGAAAGTGGCGTTTGTTGAGCCAACGCTAGCTTAACTCGGACGTAATGGCCCTGTCACACCTTGACGATTTAGCCAGCGTATGCCGACATACCAGAATGCTTTTTTTCCCCAATTTTGGGCGTATACATAACATATTAGTAACTTATATAGAACGTTTTGAATAACTTATACCAACTAATGCTTAGCGTGTTGCTGCCGACAGTCTAACTTATGCATAGTGCGCAGCGTGCCGTAGCGTATAAACAGGCTGCCACTCGACAATTTAAATCATAACTGCACTAAACATGGCAGTAGCTACATTATTCATACATGCCAAACTGCCGTAGCCTAAATAGAACAACAGTGGCACAGATGAAGTAATAACTTTACCTGATGGTGAGACTAGTTCATCTATCTTGTCGCTTGCGCAGAGTTACATGAGTTGTTGTTGTAGGACCTCATCACAATAAAGCTGTTCCTCTCGCTGGAATATTGGGCTTCTATTTTGCCAAAGGAAGCATTTAGTTGCTCTTAGCAGAAACTTGATATTTCGTCGGTGGATGGTTTCTGTGTTGTTTTCAATGTTTTTAAAGAGAAGACTTCACTGGGCATCCGTGCACATATATCACGGGGGGTAAGTCATCACAGCCCAGAGGCAGATCCATCTCTCCCCCGCAGCCAGGGGGTCACCGCGGGTCGGCTGTCCTTGCCTTGTCGACATATGCCAGCGCACTTCAGCGTGCTCATAACTTGTCCAAAAGTTACCTAAAACTTATCCGTACGCCAGCGTATTTGGCAAATTTGTCATCCGTCGGCATACGCTGGCAAAATCGTCAAGGTGCGACAGAGTCAATCGTTTCTACTTTTAGGCTTGTAGTATTTGTGCATTTTCCCCTCATCCAAGACCTACACGACGGTGCGTATGCGAGCTTCCCCCTCACCCCTCCCAAACTGCCCCAGACCCCAGTTCTGTGTGTGTCTGAGTTGGGGGCATTAGTGTTTATCACAGAGAAGTGCCTCAAAGGGACAGGCCAGTGCAGTGTAGCAGAGGCCAGTCCGGCTTCATGTGACCAGTGTGTCCACATCTGTGTTTGTTCCCTCTCTTCCTTTCTCCATACCCCCCACCCCCACCCCCCCTCAGCAGTCTGTCAATGACAAGCGTAAAAAGAACCTGTTTGCCCGAAAGTTCTCCTTCTACAAGAGCAAAGAGGCGAGCGAGCTGGAGAGCAGCGACGTGGAGCGTAAGTAGAACCCGCGGGAGCCCCCACCCATCGCGGTCTGACTGAAGCGGCAGGAAGTGAGGTCACGAGGAGAGGCGGGGGCCGAAGCGTGAGTCCTGCTCCGCCCCCCCTCTCTCCTCTCCCCCCCCCCCCCCCCTACCTGTGGTCGCTCTGTCCGTGTTTAACTCTTGTTCTCTGTCCACACACTGACCTCAGGACCTCTGCGACGACATGCTTTCCAAAGGAAACAGTAAGTCTGACCTCCGACCCCGGTCTCTGTCTCCACCAACAAAACACAACATGGCTGAATAGGCTGCGTTCATGTGATATCACAACATTATAAAGAGCTTGTAGAGGGGAGCAACAAAAAGGTTTGCGCCCCCTTCTGGGTTAAACCAGAGAGATGAATGTGGAAACATCGACTGAGATATTCACATTTACGGCTCAACACTGTCACTATAATGTTAGCAACAAGCTGTTCACCATCGTTAACAACGCTAGTGTCATTAGATGCACAAATGTCTGATTCAATAATATACGGAAAAACAAATTGATAATTTTATTCTACCTTAAGAAATGAATCTGGTATAGGGCCTTTAAAGTGATGGTCTGGAAGTTATCCAAAGAAAAGAGAGAGGGGGACACTTTAAAAAAAAAATGGCTCTAGCTCCTCCCCCTCCCTTCCTGATTGGTCTAAAAGCTACGCATGTTTCCCCTGTGCACGCACGGGTCAATAGTTCAAGAAGAGACGAGGAGACATCTTTACCGTGACACTGATCACTGACCAGTGTCTGTTGTTTACGATAAGCAGCGAGCCTTGTATACAAAGAGTGCATAGCTAGCGTTTAGCATTAGCGAAAAGCATAACCATTGCAACAGCTGACTGATGCCAGACTAATGCACTCATTTCAACATACTTTGTCACTATAAATACTTCAAAGTGTCATGCCGTTACCTGTCCATAAGAAACTTTGCCGACTCTTCGTACATGTGCTGGTTGTGGCTCCATAGCTGCGTGCTAACGGCTGCTCTGTGGATGAGAAACTAAGTATGAATGATGATTGACGACCAGCTCAGGGAGAGTTCTTTTCATTGGTCAACGCAACAGGCAACGGGATTAGATGCTGAGATCAGGGAAGGAGGGACTTTAGAAAAATAAAATAATGAATATTAGTACTTACTGTAGATCAAAATGCAAGGCCAGGCCCATTTTGCACATTTTATAAAATGTGTAATACATTTAGACTTCCAGACTATCACTTGAACACTGCGGAGGGACAGTCCTCCAGCTGGACGCGCCCCCTTATCAGTCCAACAATTCCATGGGGCCCCCAGTTATAGGAAATCACTCTATTTAAAACATGTCACGTATTTCTCATTAATTTGACATATTTTTTAAAAATATTAAATAATAGTAACTACACTGCAAACAATGAATTCTTGATAAGTACAGTTCTAGATTCAAGAATATTTATTTGATTTGGGAAATTCACACTTGCCAAGTAAAACAAATCTGCCAATTCTGTAATATTAAAAATATCTAGTAAAATGTATTTCCTAATTTTCATGTGCAATAATATATTTATTCTTATTTTGGGTGCAATAAGGTGTTTTTTCCTTTATTCTAAGTGCAGATAGACTCCATTGGCAGATGGTTTTACTGACCTGCTCAGATCAAGGTCAAATGATCTTATTTCAGGGTTGCAACTCTACCTGGAAAACCTTGAAACCCTGGAAAATTACCTACCCTTTTTCTAGTCATGGAAAACGCACAGAAAATAAGAAAAAAAATGTCCTGGAAAAACATATTTTGTCCTTTTTAAATTTAAAATATTCCTCCTCCCTTTGCTTTTATGTTTGAAATAAATGTCAGCGATACTTTGCTCAACGCAGCAGACTAAAGACGAGCGCATTCTGCTCCAGAATACAGGAAAAGTTGTCTTCTATTTCAAAATCCTGGAAATGACCTGGAAAATAATTTCGAGTAAAGCGTGGGAACCCTGTATTTCAAGACTATTTCACTTCTCTGTTGGTTTGTTTTTGCAGTGTAGGCTAAATACTTCTTCAAAATAAACATGACACTGGCATAGGATAAAAAGTCTTTTCTGTTTGGTGGAGGCCGTGGCCGTCTTCCTCTCCCCTTCCTCCTCCTCATCTCAGTCCACCGCTGCCCGACGCTGCCCCCTGCTGGTGGTTTGTGACACGTCTGACACATATTTAAAGGTTGGCTATGTAGCGCACACGTTTACCGTTTTAAAATGGCCCTCGATCCAAGTAAAACTATCTGTCAATGGAAGTATTTTTGCACTTAAGGCCCGCCGCTGCAGGTGAATAGGGAAAACTATTGCTGTAGATTCTTACATAAATGTATTGCACCGTAATTTAAAGGTTTTATTTTGTCAATATATTAGTTACAAAGATTTGTTCAGAAGGGATTTTGAATCTTGTTTATTTTTTGAATAAACTAGTTATTAGTGAATTGTTTTTTAAGATTCAAAACCAGGTCAGGAATCAACACAGTGAATAATTACACTCCTTATTCTAAAGATTAAGGCATTTATTTCCAGGTGAAAGTTCATATATTAAGAGCAAACTGGACCTTAAAATAAGAAAAAGCATCAGGTAAATTTAGATTTACAGTGAAGGATGAACATTTGTATTGTGCATAAAACAGCGAGGGGAAGATCAAATCAACCTCCAAAAGCATGAAGTTACAGATGAGACATTCCCTTAACATGTAAAAAGACAACAATGTACACACCCTGCAGAGTCGATACCTAGTAGCCCGCACTTTGGCAACTTTCAGAGCTTGTAAACCCTTTTATTGCTGCCAACACTTAGTCAATTCTAGTTTGAGGGATTTTTGGCCATTTTTCATATCTTCCAGAACTGAAGTGCTAAAATACTTATTCCATTTGCAGAAAATGTTACTTATTTTCAAATTATAGAATACTACATACCCTGCCTTTAAAACAATTTACCACTGGACGACCATGTCTTTACTTCATGAGGTTATATTTTTCTTATTGTTTGTATTTTTTCTTTGTGCTTCAGGTTGGTAGAGGTGGATAGAGTGTATTATGCAGATGACGGTTACTTTATTGTAAGAACATGTCGTCTCTGATGTATTTAGGAGAGCGCTTTATTAAAAGAATGTCACGGAATTGCCCTTAAAACATGTACAATAGTTTGCGTTCACGTGACATCACAACATTCAAAAGAGCCTATGGTTTGAAACTCAGGTGGAGGGCAGCTGGAAATTCTGTGCTGGTAACTATGGCAACTGTTACAATGCAGATTTCTAGTGTTAGTTTATTACTAATTTCTCTGTATTTTTGTGAAGGTTCTCAGTCGTACAGGAGTTGTCCATCGTAGGCAAAAATTCTTCAGTCTTCATCTGCCTTTATAAACCCACAGCGTGCTCCAGGCCTTCAGTAGCTGATGACGATCTTTGGAGTAAGATCGAAACGTCCTACACTTCAACTACAGAGTACAGATGAAGACTGAAGAATTTTTGCCTACGATAATTTCTCTGTAGTTTCTGGGCCAATCTAACCCTGTGTAGCCCTCTGATTTGAGTTCTACACATTATCAATCTGGGATGGCTCTGGTTCAATCCGCTCGTGAAAGGGAGGGACCGTTACAGAAATACTTCAAGATAATTGGGTGAAACGCCCATTAGTACCCGCCTACTGTACTTTTGCTGAATCCAGTCGGAGAAAGGCCCTGTCTTGGCCCGGGATCGAACCCGGGACCTTCTTGCTGTGAGGCAAGAGCGCTATCCACTCGGCCACCGTGCACTGATTCTCTCCACTTTTGAACACCTTTATGAGAAAATAATTAGACCTTAGTTCATATGTGCTGACAGAGAAAACATTGAACTTTGTGACAGTTTTTGTTTCATATGGATTGGTCCAGGAATGACAGAGAAATTAGCCATAAACTAAGACTAGAAATCTGTATTTTGGCAGTTACCATAGTTACCAGCACAGAATTTCCAGCTGTCCTCCACCTCAGTTTTAAACTATAGGCTCTTTAGAATGCTGTGATGTCACGTGAACACAACCTATTGGCACCTGCTCAAACTGAAATCAGATTGTGTAACAGCAGCCTATAGGCCAGCACCTGGACCTAAGGAGGAAGCATTGTGCCTGATATGTCCAGTTTATTGTGAAAACGCTCCTCCGCCTCGCCACACCTGAAGCACACCAGTCTCCGTACCCTGTGCTCACCTTGTTTTGCTGTGTTTCCAGAGCATGTGACGTCCAATGCCAGTGATAGTGAGAGTAGTTACCGTAAGTGTCAGTCTGTGTGCGCCCTCTGTGTCCTGTCCACACTCAGAGCTCTGCGTCTGGCCCCGCTCATTGTGTTACGGAGTCATTCGACATCCATGTCACCAAAAGGTCTCCGCCCCTTTTTAGGTGACAACATTCTCCTCCTACTCCCACATCAAGATGAACGAGGAGACCTTCACATTTACATTTTATTTATTTGTCTAATGTGAACGGGCAAAGGAAGAGATTTCATTCTCCTGAGAATTCATGAAGAGGACAGTTAATGTTTTAAGTGAGTTAAAGTTAGCAGGAAATTCAGATTCAGACTTCAACAGATCAATAGTACCAAAACGAAGCAATACTGAAACATAAAAAGCTGCAGAATGACTGCATACAACCACTATAGCAAACTACTATCACCTTGGATTAGATGAAATAAAGCCGGTTAGCCTCGACGGAAGTGTTGAGGGCCAAACGTTTATTTTTCGTACAAGATAAGAACGTGATCCGTGTCCTGCACAAACATGAAACTATCTTGTGAAATTGTCTTGTACGAACGAAGCCAGCGGAAAAATAAAATACACGTTTGAACCCTCTATGCTTCCGTAAGGCGCTATGAAATACATGGCTTCAAAGTGTATCCTACACGACCACTGTGTGGCGCTGTTCACCCTGGACAGAGAGGAGCAGGCCCTTTTAGCCCTTTGTGACTTTTAACCAGTAAATATTCAGCCTGGTTCAACATGCTCAGTGTTGGGCCTAAAGTACTGCAATAACACACGTTAGCAATAGCAGCTCGTGGATTAGCTTGTGTTGAATGAAATGCATTTAGCTTCACAATCTACAAAACCACTACGGAGGCTGTGGAAGGTTTTTTGTGTCATCACATCACATTTTTTTTTAACACTGAAAAAACATTTTTTGTCTCCAAACCATCAGTTCAGTCTTTTACTTTCAAAATGAAAATTTCACCATTTAAATATTTGCTTTGTTCAATCCAGAAAAAATTGCCCCTAAAATATTCAATGTAAAAATAATTCAAGCTCTTGAATTCAGCAGAAATTCTCAGGAAACTTCCTGGACCTCAAGACCTGAGCAATGGATCCAGAGTCAAACGACCTCTGCTTCACCAGGAAACAGAACAAGGACCAATTAAAATGTTCAGATTTTCATCAGAAAGCCTGAAGTCCGCCTTCCGCATTTGTTAATCCCGCCCACAAAAGATATTGGCCAATAGGAAACATCTCGTGTCTTCAGGATCGGTTGCTCAGGTCTTGATCCAGGAAGTTCACTGTGAATTTCTCACTGAATTTCTTCAGTTGAAGTTAAGAGCTTTTTCTACATTGAATATTTTAAGGGTGAATTTTTCTATTTTAATTTTTTTTTTTACTTTGAATTTAGTCTTTATTTCATTGATTGAATGATAATAAAGTGAATATTTTAAAGGTGAAATTTTCATTTTGAATGTAAAACACTGAAATGAAAATGTAATGACTGAAGTTTGGAGACAAAAATATGTTTTTTCAGTGTAAAATAGAGACATTGTAGACATTTAAAATTCAAAATGTGATGACACAAAACATCTTCCATAGAATATATATTGATTGAATGGTTTATTCCGAGCTTGTACAAGTAAAGACATTTAAATACATAAGTCTTTTTACATACTGTTCAATAAAAATAAAATGAGAACATACATAAACACTGTCTATGCACATATATACACATACTGTATATATTTGTTTCCTTTTACAAAGCTCGAAAAGGAGTGGGAAGAAGAAAGCCTTCCATATATTCTATTTCATAATAATATAAAAGCCGTAGCTGTATCACTGATGGAGACTGCTCTCGCTGAGGCAGGACTGAAGAGGCTGTGAGAGGGGTGTGGCATCTCCATCAGAGATGACCCTTTCTCTGCTGCCGGAGAGCGGGGAGATCTCCCTCGCCCTGTGACAGCCCCGCCCACTAATGTTGCAAAATCACAAGTTCCACTGGCAATATTATTAACAGAAAATAATGTTCCCTTAGAGTTCACCAGGTCATTCTAGATAATACTTATGGGTCAGATTTTCATTTACTACACAATTCTCCCCAGACAGCCAAAAATTAAAATTCAATATTCATTAAAAAAAACTTCATTACAGTGCAAGACCAACATATTGGCTCCCTGAAAATCATGATTCACAACCTGTGGTCGGAGCAGGTCAGTTTTGGGAGCCCTGCAACTATAACCATCATTTTGTCGTGCAAAGTTAACATCAAGCGATATTCCCCCACAGACCAAACTAAAAAAGAGAATCGACCCAATCACTGTGCTGGATTACTGAATTAAAATGATGATAACGAGTTTAA
>OMNZ01016710.1:0-12667 GCA_900303255.1 Lesueurigobius sanzi
TGTGGAAATACTGAAGCAACATCTCAAGATATCAGCCAGGAAGTTGAAGCTGCAAATGGGTCTTTCAAATGGACAATGACCCAAAGCATACTGCCAAACTGGTTACAGAGTGGCTTAAGGATAACAAAGTCAATGTTTTGGAGTGGCCATCACAAAGCCCTGACCTTAACCTATTGAAAATGTATGGGCAGAGTTGAAAAGGCATGTGCGAGCAAGACGGCCTACAAACTTGGCTCAGTTATACCGGTTCTGTCAGGAGGAATGGGCCAAAATTCCTGCTAACTACTGTGAGAAGCTTGTGGAAGGATATCCAAAACGTTTGACCCAAGTCATACAGTTTAATGTACCAATTAGGTACCAATCATTAGGTACCAAATACGAATGAGCTGAACTTATGACTGTCAAGAAAATAATAAAAAAATGTCTAAAAAATTATTTTTGTCATTATTCTGGCATTTAGCAAATAGAAATAATTTTGGTTATCCTAATTGACCTAAAACAGGAAACGTTTATTTTGATTTCATGTCAAACAATGACAAAAAAAATGTGTATGTGTCTTTTTATACAGTGTATGTAAACTTCTGGTTTCAACTGTATGTAAACAGTGACTTGTATCATGTGAAAAAGTGCTATATTTAGATTCCCTTTGGATCAATGCATATAGACATTCATGTATGAACATACTGTATATCGATGACTTGTATAGCAAACTGACCCTTTGCATCTTTTGCAGAGCCGTTGTGGACTTGCTACGTTGCCTTCTGCCTGGAAAGGCAAAAAAGGAAAACCAATGTCCAAGAACTGAAAGAAAAGGTGAGTATTGTAATGTGTTCAAATAATTAAAGGCACTATACCTGATTTTGTAATTACAAATAATGAAAGAGGGAGCATGTAAATTGAATTGATAGTGATATTCCAAACACATTCCTAACTTTCCTAGCACATTTCTAAAATCCAATTTCTTCATGGATAACATTTTAGGAGCACATTTTACAACTTGCAGGGTCACTTTTTAGGGTCACTGTATCAGAAATGGAAGAAAAGTAGCCTGTAAACAAAAATGCCCAACATATACAGTATATGCAAAGCAATATTTCCACAGATGTCTGAGATTAGAATATACTAAAGGAGGGATCAAAACAAAATGTATTCCACTACTAGCAAAAAATCAGGTATAGTGACTTTAAGCACTTATTTTCCAGTTAAGATGCAAGAGTTATAGGGGTGGGGGCCTGTAAGTCTTCTTCCCACTCCTCTTCGAGTTTGAAATGTACGATACTGTTGATATGTGATACGGGATTATTGAGTGTTGTGCGCTTGTTGTGTATAGAATACAATTTACTTGAAACTCGAAATAAAATCACTCAATCAATTTCATTGTCTTATAAATTGGAAACATGCTTATTTTGTCCAAACCTAAACTCCTTTAGTATATAAACACAAAGTCACTGAGGTAGAGTTTGAAACTGTGTGTTTTGTTGATTTCACAGAGACAAGAGCGGTTGCTGGATGTGCTGCAGCGTGCCCACAGCTGTCAATTGTTAAAAGAAAACTACTACAAAAACTGGGTGAGTCAAAGCATAACCATATTACTGAGCATTTTAGTGTCCAGTGAGTAAACACGCTTAGGCTACTCATTTGTATATGTATTTGAAAGTATCTTGATCTTGCTAGTTGCAGATACTCCTTTCATCCGGACGCGCAGAGGGAGCGGCTGGTGTTGCCATGGCAGCAATACAGCGATTTAGCCAATCGGTGCCAATGTGGAGTTTGAGCCTTCAGACACTCATGCAGCTCGGAAATGAGGATGTCGGCAAACTTTTTCAGGAAGCTCTCACTAAGGTTAATCCTAAGGTGTGTGTTCTGTATTTTGATTGCGTGAGATCTGACATTAATATTAAACTACACTCTGATAGTAGCAGTAGCAAATATTGTCTAGTCCACTGGGAGTACTGTGCTAGAAGTGGGCCAGCTCCTTGACCCAATTAGTCTAGTTTCAATCACCTTCTTTGTGCTAAAACAGCGGCCTTTGTCTTATCTATAACCAGTAGTTGCATATAATAATATTAATAATTGTGTATGTTGATATATAACATTTTCTTAACCCTTTATTGAAAACAAGGTGATTACAGAGTAGTACCAAACAGACATAGACAACAACTCAAAACAATACAAATGGATGAAAGGGTGTGTGTTAGTGGTGTGGTAATGCATGTGTAATGGATAAGAGGACTGATGGAAGTTAGTTGGAGGTTCATGAGCCTAACATGAAGTGGAGCCAGGATATGCAGACACCAAAAATAAAAAAGGGAGACACATACCAACAACAAAAACAACAAACCTCAAAATTCAATAAAGAATAATCAATCAGACAGGTGAGTTGGTGGTCCCATGGTCCGGGTCAAGGTTGGGCACAAATGCGGGGATTGTTACAGACTCAGACAGTGAACCTCATACCTGTTCTTCTCTCAAAAGAATTTCGGTGTATAAAGTATACTTTGATTTAATAGTTGAAACTGTTATGTAATTGTTCATCTTTCATTCATCCTGGTATTGAATGGACAGGAGAGTTTACCTCTGTGGCAGCTACAGGTTAAGTGGAGTGTGGAAAACCAGAGTGCTGAAGAGACTGAAGTTCTTTTCAAGGTAAGGGATTTTGCAACCTCGAAAATGAGTGGGCTGGCCTGCTAGGGGAGTTTATTTACACTGTAAAGTTTGAGTCGCATCATTGCCCATCTTAACTTTGTCCCTTTTGTCCCCATTTTTTTTGTTCAGAGCGGTCTGTCTACTGTACCAGCTGTCGCAACGGAAATGAAAGTGTGCTTCCTCGATTGGTCGTATTCCACTGGGGGCTATAAGAAGGCAAGGAAGACCTTTACAAGGTAAATGGTCCACAGAGAAATAAAATAGTTTCATTGATTTGTTCAAACAAAATAAAAAATAATCTACATTTTCTTACAGTTTACAAGAAGTCCGCCCCTTAACTAAAACATTCTTCAAAAGAATGATTGAAATCGAGATGGAACAAGTAAGTATCAACAATCAGTTTATACCAACCTAATTACAGTATATATGCTACACAAGCTCCAACACTTCCGAATCTCCCAGTTATACCTAATTACATTTTGTGCAGAATTACAATCATGTCATGACAATTGTGTGCTGTTTTCACTTATGTTCAGTGTATTATTGGACCTGATGCTAATCACAGTTGCTAATCAGTGATATCCTGTAGTTAATCTTTTTCATTTGTTGTTTGACTGGCAAAAAATCAACATATAAATATAATATAAACTTGTATTTATTATTTCCCATTTTCTGTTCAGGAAACTCCCAAGATCAACTATTTGAGAGATTATTATGAGAGAGCCTTGCAGGAGTTTGGCACTTCAGATGATGGTGAGAGTCAGTTTGCAATATTTTGTTTATTTTATGGGGCCAGTGCATGTAAATAAGCACACTTGATACCCATGCAATATTACTTAATTCCAATCAAATAAGATAACGCCAGTGCTTTTCCACTAACTATGAATATAAAAGGTGTACATGTGTTATGGAGTACTGAATATGCTGTGTTTATTTCTGAAGATCTCTGGCTGCAGTACATTCAAGTGGAGCTGGGACCACTGGGGCAGCCAGAGAACTGTGGCAAGATCCACTGGAGGGCTATGAAGTTTCTGGAGGGGGAGAGCGTGGAGAGATTCACCTCGAAGTACACACTGCTACAGACTGGACACTTGTAGGGCCCGAGACGACACTGTTGCCATTGAGCGATGTTCAGTTGGGACCAGCTTTATTCTCGTCTTGGTTTTGGACGTCCATTGAAAGAAAGAGTTCGAGCTGCTTCTTTGAGCTGCTTCTTTGAGCTTAACTGCCTTCTGTAATAGACTGTTTTACATTTAGAGAAACAATAAATTAATTCTCAACCAATATATTCTTTTTACTCTTAATAAAGGAAAGCTTATTCATTTCATGTTTCTAAAAATTTTGATTAATATTTTTGGTTCCTGGCAGTAAAATTGGTAAGATTCTGCTTAATGCTCAGAATTTAGTATACAAACAAATGGCAAGTGGTCTCAATAAATGCAGCATAAGCATGTTCATAAATGACAAGTAAAATTGGTTTTACAACTGGCACATTGTTTTAATAAATGTTTTTGAACGTATACAGTGATGCTGGTATAGTTAGATCCTCTTAAAAACAATGTATGTGAAAAGGGCGAAGACGCCGGCGGACAGCAGGCCGATCACGCACTGGTGGATGGTGATGACGTGCTCCAGCGCGTGGATGCGCTCCTCCATTGCGCTGGTGTGGATGTAGTCATAGATGGAGGCGCCGATGCTCCACACAGCCCACACTGCGTCCACCACCGCCTTTATGGTCGGAGAGACCATTATTTGGAGCGCTGGCTTCAGCCACTTAAGACAACACAAACATGGTTGGACTACACATCTTTTATTTTTATTTTTTTTAATGCAAGTTTGTTGAATAAATTTATGGGACCTCAATAATTGGGTAGACAGACATATTAGTGGTCCATCATACAGTGCTCGGCTGTTAATTAAATTGAATGCACAATTCATGGCTCCTAACGCCACACGATCTGCTCATATTATCTAATTGTTGGTTAGTTTTTCCACACAAGCCACTTAGGAATAGCCAAGGCCCAGTGCCAGCAAGTTTGAAATAACAAGCTTAAGTGTGCTAAGGCGCAGAAAACCATACACGTCTCGGCTACAACTTACCCCTGTGCATGAGTTTCTACTAAACAGGTGTAAATGGTGACCAACATCTGCCCAGCTGCGAGTGAAGGGACGGTCAGGCTCCAAGCAAGCCGTTCATTGTTATGTGCGCCGATAGACTCTGGGTGAACACGGGCTTTCCGGGCAAACCTTTCAGCATAAAATAGTCTTAAACTCGGCTCTGCTTGTAACTTGCTCCAACATGAACAAAGCAAAATGGAAAACTGTAAGTAGGCTTTCAAAAACTATTCAGCTGTTGTGTGTGGCCTTGCGCACGGTTTCCAACTTTTTTTGTGGAAAGTGCCGCTGTTATGAAATTTCTTGTCAAAACTGAGGCAGCTGACACGCACGAGTCACCAAAGCTCGCGAGTAAGTGGAGCGTGTGACCCCACAAAGTGTTAACAGTCCTTGTCTAAAACGTAATGGCGAGTGGCTGCCGCCAGGGGCCGCAGCGCACCAACATGTTGCACAGGGAAAGAGGTGTGCGATAAACCTGGGATGTAGGCTACATTGCCCCCTGAGAAGTATTGATAAAAGGGGAACACCTTGAGAGCGCGGCAGACGAGACACTCACAGCCGCGGAGGACGTGCCCAGTTTAAAGAGTGTTTGTGAACGCCTCGTGCCGACCGCCAAAGACAACACAGCGCAGGAATGTGTGCACTTTACACACATGGCTCCGTGGTCATCCATCTCAATCGATATTAAGTTCTCTTTTCTCAAATCGGTTGAGGGGCCCTGTCCGGCGGAATTGGAGACGCGCCAGTGACACGCTGAAAATAACCAGGTTACCGGTCCATTTTGGGGAGGGCCCAGCACGAGGGCGCAGCACCATATATCAGCTCCTTCCAGCTGTTTGGGAATATCCTGCTCATAATGCTGTCTGACGGCGGCAGCTCTTGCAACTGTTCCCTCAGAAAGGATACTGGGAAGTGGTCGGCTGGGACTGGGAGCGCACTGGGGATCTCTCGGGGGCAAAGGGAGGGGGCAGACTGGAGGAGACGAGACACTGTTGCGTCTGCGTGTTTTTTTTTTTCTCTCCCTCGCGCAAATAAGGACTATGGGGCACTTATTTCTAAAGACAATTCGTTTCGCCTCTCCTCCCACATAAAGGATAATCTTGCTCAATTAGGAATGTTTGCAGCATCAAGTGATCAGTGAATGCGACGCAGCAGCGGCGACTATTGTGGCCATGGATGAACGCTGAAGAAGTTGAACTTGCAGATCACCTCCAGACAGACACCATGTCTGCAACAGCCCCAGTCCGGATGCTGCTGTCACCTGTTTCTCACAGGTAACACCATTGTTTACAGTATCTATCTTCACAGGGAATCAACTTTGAATGTATTGCTTCGGTGAGTGTAAGGCAGCTGTGGAGTTTGTGGTTCTCTCAGGAAAATATGGTTGTGAGTCCGAGACTGGGTCTTTGCGGGCAAGGTGACTTCATTTATTCAACTGGCCTACAAAGTCCCAGTTTCTGGCCCACGTGAATCTTCTGTGCATATCCCTGAGCTGTATGAAACTAGGAAAAGTGTGTCACTTCAAAACTAAAAATGTTATTAAGTCTGACATAATTGAATTGTGCTACCTGATTTGGAGTATGCCTACTGGAAAAGTCACCACCAAAAAAATATGTATTTATTATTTGTGCACCCAATAAGAATAGGCTAAGGTCCTATTATGTATTCTGATTGTCAACGATACTCATTTTAAGACAGTGTTACCTAATAATGACTACTGAAAAAAGTAGGCTATGGTTTGTTCAGAGGTGTGTAACGCACTGACAAACTTCCACATGACAGTTTGTTTCTGGAAGATGTCATTGCTCATTTTTCAGCTGGCCCCATTCTGTTGTGCGCTTTGAGATAAATGGTTATAGAGATTAAATCGATTTATCGCCTGCTTTTCTTTGGGCAAGCGTAGAAAATGTAGGTCATAATAAAAAACAAAGCTAGACACACTTAAAATACATCCCATTCATACAGGCATTATATATTTATCTTTATTATATGTTTAATAAAATATAACATACAGTGTTTAATTCAGTGTATGGAAATGTTTTGTAATAGGCTCATTAATTTAGAAGCAGGTATGACACCGACATAATTGTACTTTTGATATTCGCAGAAGACTATTATTTGGAGTAAGTGTGCAAAGTGGTGAAGAAGTTGTTTTGGAGAGCTGTTTCTATATCTGTACTGACCCTAGCATGCCCAGCATACCTCGCTAATGAATTTAGCATCCTGACACGAGATGCTTTATGTAATTAATAGAGCTGAGGCCTGTGGTGGCATCTCCATGCTGCAAGTGACACATAGGTAAGACATTTGCTGGAGCATGAGATTTTGATTTTGAAAACTATTTATTAAAATCTAATTTGGCCAGCCCTATAAGTGATCTCCTGCAAATGTCTATAGAACTATATAACTATATATATATTGTAAGCCAGTTTTCCTGTAAAACCCATATAACAGTTCGTAAATGGCATAAACAAAACAACCATGACTTTTATTTTTAATAATTGAATGTATGATTTGTTAACATTGTCAGATATAGACAGAAGATGCTAGCTTCGATAAGTAGCAAATCATTTGGGTTACCCGACATGTTGCCTCTGAAATCTAGTGTTTTAGGCGTGATATAGAAAAAACCCATATATTCTTCCAATGGTCTAAGAAATTCCCTTTACCATTGAGACATCTGAAGAGTCAGTACTTTGCAAATGTCTCTCGGAGTAGCCTGCCTATTTATAGTTTATTTTTAATTAGGCCTATTCTTAAATTGATTTGGTGTTTTACTTCCCAAAATCTTTCCATCATACTGAATGCACCTACACCTGTGATGTAGTCCTCCAAATACCTCTGGTCGGTCCATTTACACACAGCAGAAGAATAAACGTTTTCCATGTCTCACTATGGCGGCTTGTACAAGATGGAAGAATCTGGTCAGGCCTGAGCTGGGTCTGAACAGACACACAGCTCTGGGAAGCCTACCAACAGCACTGATTAAAGTACAGTGATATTAAACAGTACAACCTGCTGCTCCCTGCCAAGCTCCACTCTGTGCCATTTTACATTGTTTAAAATCACATTTATCTCCTCAATACAAATATGTTTTTAGACATCAAGTGTCTGCTTCTGTATTTGGAGACAGGCCACCTTTAAGCGGAGCAATGGCACTCATAAAGGCCATTCAACTCACTTAAAATGTAGTTTATGTCTATTTACATTATGTACAGTTCAATAATGACATCAGCTACATCGTTTCAATCTACTCTATTCAACAAATGCAGCTGCTAATACTCTTATGTTATGTGTTAAAGGATCTGGCTCACATAGGGCTCAATAAATTTAGGCGAGTGTTGCAGTGAATAACCTACATTTAGAGTGGTAATATACTATCATATATCTCTCCATGACATCCTTGATTTATCCACAAAACAGTATGATGAATGCGTGTGTACAAGAACAGTTGTTTCATGGTAAAAGGTTGTTTCTGTAAAGACTCCACCAAGCTCCTTCTCAGAAACGGCATCCTGAACTCACTCACCCTCTGTTAAAACGTCACTGCGAACCCCAATAAAACTCTCCTAATATAAATATACATTTCATAAATGCTGGAACGCACACTGGCTTTTCGTGCAATGTATGACACGGATGCTAGCACCCAGTCGCACACGAGCAGCCACAAAACGCATGTAGTTTGATCTGAAAAGTTTGGAATGAAACAATGTTGGAGAGAGAGAGAGAGAACAGGAGGGAGGGAAAGAGAACGAAAAGGCAGCAAGAAAAGTGAGGGACTTTTAGGGGCAGCTGTGTTTTATTAACCCAGTCATAATGCCCCTAAAAATCCTTATTGCTCTTGCAATGGTCAACAAGTCTGTACAGAGGACATGTAGGGACTGACATCACTGTCGCGCTGTGTTTCATTCAGAAAATGTTTTTTTTTTTAATGAACAAGCCCAGTGGCATCTGGTACATGTGTAATGATGTATGTACAATGTATGGCAAATGTGGCTGAACAGAATCACTCATGAAACCAAGACCTTCAAATTGATAACTGCATTGAGCCCCACACGACTGAAAAAATGTGATTGAAACGACAAAATGAATATCATGAAATAAAACCACTGTTTAAAATCGTAGTCTCTCTATAATTAGTTTTTCATGCTTATTACCTGGTAATACTTTCAGTCATTTGCCTTCGTCTCATGTTGGGAGGTTTGTTATGTGTCATCTGTCATGAAAATGTATGTCTCATCTTCTTATTCTTCAATCGCACATGGTAAAGAAACTGTTCTCTGTCCGAGCCTCAACCCGGAGAGTTGAGGTCGCGTGTCCTCCTTTGCTGCTTGGACTATTCCCCACCGTGAGACACTAGGCAGGTAGACTGACAGACAGGCCCGGGTAGACCCAAACTAACTCACTGAGCTCTAAGATATACAGTACGGGCTGTGGTAATGCAGGCTGGCAGATGGGAGCATTAAGACACGTAAACAATGAGAAGCTTTGACAAGACAACAGATGCGAGCAGAGAGGAGATGAATACCGGAGATGCAGCGGGAGAGCGGTGCGACAGGAGGGATAGTGGAAGGGAGAGGTGGCCATATGATACGGGCTGGCTGTGCATTGCAATTAGGAATATTTGTGTATGCTCTGACATTGTGAGTCTGGCCTGACTTGGCATACGCTAGTATCAACCATGGGAGGCTAAATGGCATCTAAACCAGGTCTATCTGCTGCAAAAACTACAACTACTAAATTTGGAATAACAATATTTTCCCCACATAGTATAAAATATGAATAGTCTGTTTTTAAAAGTACAGTCATTCAAGAGGCATCTTCAGCTCTAAAAAAGTACCCAATATTAGCACTGTAAAACACGGTGTGGAGGAATATAATAAATCAGATAACGATAATTATAAGCCCTAAATGAGACCAACTGAACCAGAGCCAGAACTTGACTGCAGCTTATGTCCACTGAAGGAATAAAGCAAAAACTAAGCAAGTTAACAGCCGAGGTTGTGCTTTGAAACAAGAGGTATTGCAGGAGAGGCTGGATGACCACGCTTCATGCATGGGTGTGGTGTAGTGGGCTGTCATGAGTGGAGCAGAACAGGGCTGGTGTGGACTCTCAATGTTGGCGAATGACTCATCGAAGCGAGGCTAGTCTGTCGAGTTTCCCTGTGGGACGGCCCGCGCTGAGGAGGGATCTTCACAACCGAGAAGAGGGAGACAGATAGTAGGGAGACATGGGGAGAAGCAGCTATAGGAGGGGAGAGTGTGGATGATGACTAAGGGCCACGGACCACATGCCGATGCGGAGGGATTACTCATATGGCTATCACAGGACTGACAGTGTGTCTTCCTCATGGCTGTCACTCCCTTGGGCTTTAGCTACACACACTCACTTAGCAGGGGTCAACTCAAAACCTTCAAAGCGGAGGCCTTATTCCAGCCTTGGGATGTCCAGAAGGCTAAATGAACAAAACCCCTACTTTTCAAGTGCTCCACCACCACCACCACCACCACCACCACCACCACAGTCCACTCCCATGGGCATGAGTCACACCATGCCTTTACCCATTCCTCCTCCATCTCCTTAGGGCTAGGTATGGTTAATAAAAGTGCCTGTCCCTCTTTTGGTTGTTCTACACAGCCATTTAAATATCTCTCACCCCGTAGTTTTTGGTGAATTATAAAACTGCGCAAATTCTCAGTCATTCCGGTCAATTCAATCTTATGCAGTTAAATCAAGGTTACTGAGCGCTATCCAGAGAGCCTCCTCATGTAGCTGTGAGCATGGAGGGTGTATTTCCTGTAATGCCCGGTGTCAGTGGTGGATGGCCTGGAGCCAAAGTGGGGCAAACAAACACAGCTCTTCATCCATGTCCTAAAAAGTGACCCGTCTCGTTCATGTGCAAATACATCGTTTAGTTTAGGGCAGAGGATGTTTCACAAGAGGCCTGCGTCCTCTGGATCCTGGTCCTGCCCTTGGGTGTCTCATCTTTCAATCAATCAATCAAACAATCTTTACTTACTGAATGCAAGAATGTGACAAAACAAAGGGCCTTACAAATTAGAACCAATCCTCTTCCCCCATCCAACCCCCTGAACCTTGTGAATATTCACCCATAGACACAAAGAATCATTCCCCTTCACACACCCATCCCCTCGACCCCCACCCACACACCCAAAATAAACCTTTGGGGATCTCATCTTTGGGGTTGTACTTGATGGTAGCCCGTTCCCAGAAGAATGAAGATGAGAAAAATGAGAAATGAGAAAGAGTGCATAGGTTTACTTGAGATCAGTATAATTAGAGGTTGTGCTCACAAGTTTACATACTGTTTTAATCTTTTGGCCATTTTTCATATAATATGAACTCATGGTTAGTGGTTGTGTGGAGCCATTTATTGCTATAAACTGAACTCTTTTGAAATCATAATGAAACAGAACCTACTATGTATGTAGACCTTTGAGCACAACTGTAAGTATACCGATGATATACTGTATCATAACAATTTAACATTAAGTTGTTTAACTTACGTATACAAGTGCCATTTTGTTGTGTTGAGTTTAAGTATAATTGTAGTATATTCCAAAATATTGTACTGTACTAAAATGATGTATACAGAGTAATTCAAATGTACTTAAAGGCACTATACCTGATTTTTCATATTTTTAAAAATGACAAATAATAGAAAAGGGACCTGCTGAAGCATCAGACACAGACCCGTCCTGTAAACCTTTTAAGTTTTAAGCAAGTCTAGCCAATACCTTTAGAGTCAACTTCGTCACATTTCATTATTCAGTGACAGTGTGTTTTAATTGCACTAAAGGAATGAAAATATATTTGTGATATATGTAAATATAACCCCACACATCATATTAATGTACACACAAATACATGTAGTTCCCAAAAGAAAAAATGCACTGCAAGAGGATTATTTTGAAATACACTGTTAAAAAATGTAAGAATGAAATAAATATACTATTTAGTATAAGTATATTTTTAATGATTAACGGAATAGTTAACACAATAAGTGTAGGCTACATTTCCCAACAAATGCCACTCAACAGTATTTTAAATAATGCGTAATATATATGTTACTCTCAAAGTGTACAACTTTTTTTTAAAGTGTAATTACTAGCAATATGTTGCAAGTACAGTATTCAAAAATACATTTCCCACAAAAAAGTGTAAATGCATGTTTATAATGTGCCATAGATAGATAGATAGATCTCTCAATCTCTCTCACTCTCAATACAAGACATTCACAAAAATATGGTTAAAACAGTTAAATAGACTGTTTTATCCATATTCATAATTATTTAAAGTATAATTGATACAAATGATTTGGTACCAAACCAATAGTTGTACTGCATGTTAAGTGTACTAATCAAAGATGTATTGTAGCCCCACTACCTAAAAGTTAACTTACTAATTATTCATTCAAAAAAGTGCAGTGTGTTGTTAATAATAATAATAATAATAATATAGGTTTTATATAGCGCTTTTCAATAAAACTCAAAGACGCTTTACAAGTCAACGACAACAACAGAACAGACAGAACTAAACACACTCATAAAATGGAAAGGTTATTAATTATGGATTGTAGGCAAGCTGAAACAAATGACTTTTGAGCTGTGTTTTCAATGTGGTCAAAGAGTCCGAGTTTCTGATATTAAAGGGGAGTGAGTTCCAGACAGTGGGGGCGGCTTTGGATTTGATTTACAACACAATGTGAATACAGACAACAAGAAACAGTGCAATTAAGTACATTTTTATTATATGTATACTGTATATACGTATATAGCTCTAGTAAAAATTAAGAGACCACTGCAAAATGATCAGTTTTTCTGGTTATAGGTACTGTATGTGGATGTGGAGGTATGTGGAATCCAACAGACTGTTAAACATGTA
>OMNZ01016710.1:12687-29555 GCA_900303255.1 Lesueurigobius sanzi
TTTGGGGGACTACAGGGCTTAAGAGGTTAGGGTCACAATATGAACGGCAGGGAAAGGAAAGAAATATGTACCTACCTCATATATAATATACTACATGAATATATATATATATATATATATATATATATATATATATATATACAGTGAAGAAAGTAAGTATTTGAACACCCTGCTATTTTGCAAGTTCTCCCACTTAGAAATCATGGAGGGGTCTGAAATTCAGTGTGTGAGAGATAATCTAAAAAGAAAAATCCAGAAATCACAATCTATGATTTTTTAACAATTTATTTGTGTGATACAGCTGAAAATAAGTATTTGAACACCTGTCTATCAGCTAGAATTCTGACCCTCAAAGACCTGTTATTCTGCTTTTAAATAGTCCAACTACACTCTGCTCATGATTCTAATTTAGTAGCACCTGTTTGAGGTTCTTAGCTTTCATAAAGACACCTGTGAACCCCACAATCAGTCAAAAGTCTAACTACCAACATGGGCAAGACCAAAGAGCTGTCAAAAGACACCAGAGACAAAATTGTAGACCTTCACAAAGCTGTAAAGGGCTACGGGGCAATTGCCAAGCACCTGGTGTAAAAAGGACAACTGTTGGAGCAATTGTCAGAAAATAGAAGAGGCTAATGATGACTGTCAATGTCCCTGGGACTGATTTCTGTGATTTCTGGATTTTTCTTTTTAGATTATCTCTCACACAGTGGACATGCACCTACCATGAAAATTTCAGATCCCTCCATGATTTCTAAGTGGGAGAACTTGCAAAATAGCAGGGTGTTCAAATACTTACTTTCTTCACTGTATACTGTATATATACAATCAAGCCACATATATTACCCTTTAAGTGCAGCATGACTAAACCAACACAGAAGCATGATTAAGGAAGTGCGTTTTCAACCAGCCTGATTGAAATACATGTATAATTAATTTATATGTGAATATATGAATACATCTGAAATAAATGTATAATAAGTAATGCGTTCAACTTAAAGAGTCACAGCTATTAATATTAATTTTTATTTTCAGCTTACTTTAATAATAGATTTATGGGAAGTGATTTTTTATTCAGTGTGTTTTTGAGAAGTTCACTATTAATCAACACAAATGTATTCAACTTAAACTACAGCTATGAATAGTGCATTACTTTCAGGGATACTTGGGTTTCGTTGTGAGAAAGCACATTTTTAAATACTGCAATAGCAATATATTTATGTTTATTACATAAAATTGAATAATACACTTCAAATAGTCTTACGAAAAATGTGATGAAAACGATAATACACATATTTAACTGTGCAATGTACTAATGCACTTATCGAAATATTGCTCTTTCATCCGATTCAAATTGAAGGCATTACGTGCTTTTGAGGATAGAAAATTGAAAGTCTTACGATACCTGTATCTCCATTCTTTCCTTCTATTTTTGTTTTTTACTATTTGAACTAAATTAAAACCTTCCAGTGTGTGATTTCTAAACAGTCGAGGCACCACTGGCACAGAGTGAAAAATACAGTGGTTTCTGAGTTTTTTTAAACATACAAGGAATAAGCCAAAGTGGTACGCGGCTCATTCATTCATACTCATATATCACCTTCCTCAAGCCATTTTTTCAACTGTAAGACGCCTATTTATTAGTAAAGCAGTGAGTTATGTTGAAAATAAAGAAAAAACTTAAACCTTTTACTGCAAATTATCATTTAAAAAGATTTCCGTTTCACCTCTTCTATTTCTCTTTTATAACCCGTGCTAAATTCTGGTGTATCCCCGGGGTCCCGGTGCCTCAGGTTGGGAAACACTACTCTAATGTACATTGACAAAGTTTCTGAAAAGCTACTCCTCAGCTCCTTATCAAACATAATTCATCTTTTTAAACCTTTGTAGCTTTCAGGAAATGTGTGCCTTTGATAAAGTTTCTTTCTGGTTTAAAAGAAGCACAAACACTTTCTTCCCAATACTCCTTCTGTTTGAGGATGAATTACAAGTCTCTACAAGATTCCTTTGCTTGAAATGAGGCAACAAATATTTAATCAAAGCCACCTCTCAAAGGAAGAAGTGTAAGAGTTATTAATACGTGTAGCAACAGTGACAATGTCTTGAAGCGTGTTTTTGTCTTTGAAGCTCATCTCATTAAACAGTGACCACTTTAGATAAACGAAAGCCCCCGGGATAGCAGTCACGTTGGCCGATCAGTTGACGCACAATAGGCCTGAGGGAAGATGTTATAATTTGGACACGCTTCCTGAGGCAGTCCAGCCCTCGTGCCCATGTCCATGAATGTACTCTAACATAGTATTTAGCCACCAACTGTGGCGTGTCCAATAATTGGAACTGGGATAGTAGTGAGGTCTCGAGTAACTAGTTCATTTTTGTCCTCGTTTTGGACTTTCATTGTCATTTAATGTTTCTTGAGTAAAGGTGCCCACACACTAGAGGATTTTAAATCTTTTGAGGCTAAAGATCTGTGCAAAGACCACACACACTTAAGGACAGACATGAGGACACACACATGAGGAGTCCCACCACAGATCACACCATGAGAGTTTTTATGGAGCCACACCTCCTCAGACTAAAAATCTGGCAAAAAATCCTCTAGTGTGTGTCCACAGGGTTTATACAGGTAGCAGCAAGTCCAAATCAATGCTTTTTAATGCTGTTTTAATGCCCAAATACAAGATTTTTAATTAATGTCCATTGTTTTTGTAACAAAATTTGTTACAATGGAGAACTTTTCAACAGAAATGGTGTGCAATTTCAGCCAATAATGCAGTCTAGACCAAATGTTTTGTATTTTTGATGAACTTTTGCAGTAATATTAGTTGAGCAATGTCATTATTTTCCAAGAACTTTTGACTTAATGCTTTATTTAATGCTTTTTAATGCCCCGTGGAAACCCTGGCCCAGCTTACCTTTTCAGAATTCAAAGCCTATAAAAAGCATAATTGAATACTAGAGGTTGTAATTTCTAGCTTTATTACCAAGATGTTTTTGTGGGAAAATTGTAATGCCTCAATAATAATAATTTCCCATATACTTGTTGGTTCTTAATTTGGGGAAGGCAGTTGTGAAGTGTGTGAGCTTTTTATGCATACAAACCCAGTGTCGAGGCACAAACAGATGGTCTCCTTGTATGGGGGGGAGGCGGCGTCTTTGTCACATACTCGCACCTGCTTAGTTTTCATTGGCACCTAACGGACATGTCAGCAGCAACTTTTCTGAATTCCCGTTCCGCACAGACGGCAGAAAAAAACTGACAGCATGACTCGACAGGTGAAAGGAACACACCCAAAAGAAACAGCCCCCCCCCTCACCCTTTTTTTTTTTTTTTTCTCTTAACGGTGGCGTTGGCCCAAATCTTACACAGAGGTTGGGCGTGGACTGACAGAGCTCCCACTCCTGACAAACCACTCGGTGCAAACATGGTAGACGAAAGCAGATGAGTCCTCCCCTATGCGATTCCCAAGAGAGGCACCTTGCACGTAGTTTCAAGGCCAGTGTTTTTTGCTATAGGTGCGCAAGGCGTGCCCGAGGGTCAGCCCTGTGCACACATCGCCGCTCTTACAACTCAAACAGCTAAAGCCAGACTTATAAACTGCACGCGGCTCGACCTCACTGTTTGCTCTGTGGAGTGAATGTAAAACAGCTTTCTGCTATCGATCGCAGAGTGCTGGTTTTTCAATCGTTTGACTTTTTCTACCACGGTATGTAAAATGTAGCGGTCATATGGATTTATTATTTCTTTTGACACAGGAGTAGTACAATGACTGCAAACAAAAGCCAATGTGATCTGAAATTCACTTTAAAATACCACCTTCAATGCCAATACATGAAAATACACATCTATTATGATTATTTTGGCCATCAATCCTAAAGCTGAGGAAAGTTGTATCCATTTATCGTACATAATTCTTGATAACACAGTACAAAAACTTACCACTGTGCTAACTCAATTCTATCTTTATCTCAACTTCTAGAGTTGCCACTGCTTCTCTGGCTTTATGGGTCAACAATGCACGCTGGCAGACCTCTTCTGTCTCACACAGCTTTTGAATAGAGAAAAAAAATAATCTCATCCAGAGAGGGCCCGCGCACCGCTGCAGCAGGACCGGGCCTAAGTGTATTGTGTGCAATGGGTGAGTAAAAAGTGTGTTTGTTTTGGCAGAAAGATCATTTACCAAAGCAACCGTTCGCTTTGCCAACACTTGCCAAACAGACCTGCGGCGGTGAGCTTTTATGTGCCTGGCTTCTTCGCTCGCAGAGGTGGCCATTTTGCTCTCCTCAAAACCTCTTTCACAATATTAGATCGCTGGAAAAGGACAGCGGCCCGAAACGCTACAGTAGCGCGAGGAGAGAATTCTGAGTTGTAAGTTCGTGGCCACGCTTGTAGATGCGAGTGATCACTTAGAAACTAACATGGAGTCCCATTGTTTGGCCTGAGCTCGCATGGAGCAGTCCAAATGTCCACTGTGCCAAACCTGGATCTGAGACTTGGACCAACTAGAGAAAACTGGTCTTAGCAGAGCCATCTCCCATTACACATAGACTGTTTCCACTGTCAATACAAGCTACTCCAGCCACTTGAAGTCATAATTATGGTCTTAGTTTGTAGCACGTGAACATTGTATTGAATAGAAGACGCACAAGGAGGGAGTCATATTTTATTTTTTGTTCTATATAATGCATTTAACATCGTTTGACATTATGAAAAATAAAAGTAAAAGTAATTCATTCCAGTTCTGATCATTAAAAAAAAAACGCCTGGACTTATGCCAGAGGTGCCACAAAGAGAAGCTATGTAAAAATCCTAAACTTAATACATTATACATCCAACAATAAGGCAAGACATAATAAATTCAATACTGGTTTTACTGCCATTGTCAGTGAAAGGATTTACAAACTAGGATTTTTCTTTGGCGCAATTGTGCAGCTTGTAATAGTGATACATGAACTATAAAAGAGAGATAAAGAACTATAATCTTATACAAACTATATGCCTGATGTTTTAAGCTTTTTATGTATTTCTTAAAGGGGGGGTATTATGCAAAATCAACTTTTTAGAGCTTTTTATATCAATATAGCATTTTCTAACCAACAAAGTGTAAAACAATGATCAATATGTGTTTAAAAGTATTAACAAAAACATAATACCCCCCCTTTTAAAGTTTTTTGGGGCCTGTAAACTATATTTGAAAGAACTGGGTAAAACCAGATTAGGAAGAGAGGGGGGAGAATCCCTTATTTAGGACAGAAGAGTGTTCCAGTGTGTAGCAGCCTTAACCGCTGGCTACTAGAATATCAACTCAACACTTGTGTTTCAGCTCTTGAGATAGCAAGAAATGTAATATTCATGCTTTTTCACATAATACAAATACATTTTTTTTAAGTCTTTACTTCCCGTATTGATAATTTGACTGTAATGTTCTCTGCAGTTGACCCATTGCTTCTGGGGCCAGCAGTAGAGTCCCCATGGACACTTCTTAAAATCTAGCTCAGTGTCTAATAGTCTAATAGCTGTATGTGGACACAAAGCAACTGGAATACTGCGTTGTACTAGCATCGCCACGTGTTTGTTTTCGTATAAAAACTACACAATGCCATCACGTTGTGTTGTCGATTGCACAAATAGGAAGTACCAACATCCCAGGACTTAATTGGTGGCAGGTGTGCGCCCTTTACAGAAGAATAAACGAGACTTTGCGATCAAACGAGCCAAATGGTCCGAAGCGCGCCTTTGTGGTGCTCATGTTATATCTGGTAAGATTATTTTTTTATTTACAAAGAAATAGTGTTTGAAATAATTGTGTATTATTCTTTTAGGCCTTTTCGTAAACCGCCCTTTACAGAGAGCTGCATTCATATATTTAGCGTTTTGAGAAACTTTGTAATCAGGTTTGAAAAGCACAATACAAGTGTAAGCGATTGTTATTATTATTAAAATATGGGCGACATTAGGGGATATTCCTGTTAGCGCTGTTACATGCCAAACACAAAATGCCTTATCTGTTAGATTTATACTCGTGGTGCGGGTCCTACATGACTCTTCACCCTCCAAACTAACTAACTAATTGCAATATTTAAATTATTGTTACACATATTTTGCATGGGTCCAATTAATGGGTTCCATAAATAAGCCGCCGCTCCTCTGGTTCTACGTACTTTAACTATTTTCTAGCCTTGACAGCGGATCATTATTGCCATTATTCAAGCGTAACCAATGTAAACAACTGATATCTAATATGAATAACTGATATGTGATATTGGAAGCATATGGTTTCTGCATCCAGTATGCACGCTCATTAGTCTCATGTTTGTCAACGTTGAAACCCGTCTATAGTGTGGCTGTTCAGATTTCTACCTGGAATATTCAAGTTGGGCTTGACATAAATATTTTTGCTCACTTGTCTCTGTGGCTAGTATTTTTCAAAAGCCACGAGCCAATTAGAGATCTTATAAGCCATAAGCAAGTGTAAAAATGTAGGTGAAAACTAATATTTGCCTACATTTCTGTCTATAAACTTAATTAGTTTGGACATTGAAAAATATACAATTTTACCCACAGACTGCATTTTAAACCAGGATATATATACAGTATATATATTAAAATGGTGTACCTCATTTGGAGTAATCTATCGAGTTACTTCTAGATGCTTTTGAGTTACCATTCAAAGGCTAGGAGATTTTTGTTTTTAATTCTTAAATGCTATGGCAGTGGTGTCATTTTACACCAGCATGAAATCTGTAAGTCAAGTAGATGGCCAAAGTGATTAAAAGAGTAATTAAACCGATTAGAACAGTTTAATTGATTAACTATGGAACTTGTCATGACGTGCATCACGATTTCGAGAAACCCTGTCAAAATAGTCCTTCAAAGTGGCAGTTCATGCTTTCCAGAGTTAAGTGAATGGCTCGCAGTACAGGCCCTACAGGTTTAAAGCCACGTGTGATGTATAGGCCGACAGCCGTGCCACATCTCATAATTTCCTCCTGTGTGACCGTGGCGCGCCTGAATGCCGCTCTTGTGTGGTTTGCGAGCGCTGAGTAGATCTTTTGAAGGCGCTGTGTAAAGTGTTGTTCTCTTCTGGCCCTAGTCTGACGCCAGCTACAATGTGACAGGCCCGGGGCGACCTTAAGCCCAGCTATGTGCCTTCTTGGAACTTGCTTCGCGATTCCTGGGCACCGAAGCCTGCCTGGGTCCAAAACTAACATCTTGGGAGTAGCTCAGCATGATAGAGTCTTTTAATATCTTCCGTCTTGTAGATTTTACAGTCATTCTTGGCCGTATGTGTGGACTTATCGCGCCGGCGTATATATAGAAGGGTTACTCTGGGATACGTGATTTGGATTGTGAAAAATCGGGCTGCTCTGAACACCACCATATGCAGATGTCGTGCCCTCTGCATTCTTGGTGTGTCTTGTTTTAACTGTTCTCTGGTGTTTTTGGGTGGACGACGTGGACCGACGTTCTGGCCCAGACTACTTCCTCGTTTTTGACCAGCAGTTGTGGGCTGGCACATGTTGCACTTCTGTGGAAGTTCTTTTTAAGTGTAGCAGGTAAGAGGGAGTTGAAGGCGGTTCAAGGGGGCAATAGGTCAAAGAAGATTGGGCTGCACTGGAGTGTGAAACCAACCTTTTCCCAGTAATAAGACATATATCCCCACATATACCACACCACACTACATTTCTTACTGTTTTGTAAGCGCCAAAATTGTGACAGCATGATATTATATTGCTATACTAATGTTGGCATTCTCAGTTCTCAGTAATCAAACAAGTAATATCTAAATTCCATGCGCACACTACTGCAGTATATGCTTCTTTGATTATGCAGAAATCTATGCATTGATTAAAAGTAATACCCTTAGTGCATAATACTGTTTTTTTTATTCCTTGTAACAAGAGCCTAATCCTTGTTACTATCAGCCATAAACCTGTAAAAATATAGTCTCGGAGTCTGCCATATCTTGGGAACTATGAATATATTTATCACTATTAAGGAAATGTCTTAATTAATTTAGACAAAGTCAGCGCTGCCGAGGCACTTGCAACAAAATCTTCAAGAGAGACAGTTCAAAAATGTTTTTTTTTTGTGGAAAAGTCAGTCCACGCCGGCTTCACTCACTGCTGCAGGGAATTAAAAAGGCGAGCATCAGAGTCTTAACATGGCCGCCAAATATGAGCAGAAAGTATAACATTATCTCTGATCAATATTGAAAGGGACATATGTGGGTTGGCAACACTAAACTCATAGCCACAAGAAATGATTAGTATTAATATATGTATATTTGTTTATTGGGTGGAAACAAAGTAGTCTAATGCTGCGCCAAATACTAAACTAGTTAAAAAAAAAACACCAACGACGTGTAGCAAGACAATTGTTAATTGTGAAATGATTACAAAAGTGTTGGTTCAACATACAGTATTTTCCGGACTATAAGTCGCACCAGCTAAAAAATGCATAATGGAGAAGAAAAAAACATATAAATCACATTGGACTATAAGCCGCATTTTTTTGGGGAAATTATTTTACAAAATCCGAGACCAAGAACAGACATTTCATCTTGAAAGGCAAGTTATAATAATAACAATAGAATAGAGAACAACAAGCTGAGTAGGTGTACAGTATGCTAAAGTAACACACTGATGGTTATTCAGCGATAAGCATAAACAACAAACTGAATAGGTGTCTGGTATGTTAACGTAACATTTTAATTAATATATAAGTCGCACCTGAGTATAAGTCGCAAGACCAGCCAAACTATGAGAAAAAGTGTGACTTATAGGCCGGAAAATACGGTAGTTAATATTAATTAATGTCAATTCTATTATCAGGGAATCGTACAAAAGACATTTTAGCTTTTTCTTAAGTGTAAAGCTTAGGATTCAGAAAAGGTGTGTGCATAAGGAGATGCACTATAACTCTTTAGTCAGTAAGACATGTCAAACAGAAGTGATATTATATTATTTTTTATTGTCTGTATAGTAACTTAACTTAACATCCTTCGAAATGCTTTAAAGGGGCAACTATGTAGCATGTTTGTCATATATAAATAGTTTTTAAAATCATGATTATGATTAAAATCTGTAATGCTCTCATTTGTCAGCAGATTAACAACGGCTGTATCTAGCCAAAAAAAGATAGTGAAGAAACCCTTGTAATCACTCATATTTGGAGCTGTAGGTAGAAGGAGAGTGCAGTCAGGATCGCGGGGAGGGGGCGAGGAGGGGATTGGGCCTTCAGATTTACAGCAGTCCTGGGGTCACCGTGGAGTGGAGCTGGAGCAGAGTGGTGCAGATCTCACCTCCTCCTGGCCTCCCTTGGCTCTCCGCAAACCCGCCCGTCCTTCCACTATATGTGGGTCAGGCTTTAATATATGTGCACAGGCAGGTGAATGCGTCCACCTACAGATAAGAGCAAGTTCTTACACTTCTCTGCAATGTCATACTTAAAACAAGGTTAATCAGAGTATTTGCTCTTACTTGGAAATGTGCTCCGAGTGAATACAGATGTGTTTCACTATTGATACAAGATTCCTGGGAGTGATAGTGTCTATTCGCATTTTTCAAATACGCAACCACAGATTTTCAGAAGTCCCCTTTTTTCCTCCTTTTTCGTTTGGTTATTGTTAGAGGCAAAGTGGAGCTCTCACGTAATGGTATCTGCTAGTGTGCTAACCGTGCTATTTCTGGGTTTTCGATGGAGAAAAGTAGTTAATTATGTGATCTAGATTTTTTTTTTTTACAAGCACAGATTTGGGAACAACCGATTTAATTATGAACATTTTAATTGTATAAGTATAAGACTAACTGGCAAGCATCCATTTTGTTCTTTGCCTAAAAAGCATAGTTTCAGACATGATTGAGGCCAAAAGTGTAGTTCTCTTTCAACATGAAAAATCAAGCCACACGCTTACACTTTGGACTGCCCCATGACTCATCAGAACAAAGCAGCAGTCCTACAGTAATGTATGCCGCAACTAAATGTAGAAAATGTGGTTTCAAATATTGTTTAAGCTGCCAAACAGTTGACACAGAGTTTGGCAAACCATTCTAATATCAGTATGTGTCTCAAAAACTTCAATAAAATATTTTTCTGAAAATAATTCTCCCTGAACAATGGGAATGAATGAATCACTCCTGATAACGGTCCTCATTTGTTTCTGTCAGCCCAAACTATTTAGAAAAGAAAAGGCGTGCGCCCGGTTAGAGGAGCCAGGATGTTTTTGATGAGGAGTGGGCTTAATTTAGGTGCAGGGCATTCTCAGTATCTGTCACCTAACTCTCGCTGATCCCAACACACAGGGCGAGAGGCGCGAGTGACCCAACGCTCATGTTTATCCAGACGGCCGAGATATACATCCAAGAAATGCACACCGCCAACACTTCAAAATGCCTCGCACAGTAATAAGACGACAGCTCTTCTTCAGGCTTTAACGTTTAATTCAAATAACGGTGCTCGGCCTTCCTGCGAGCCCGGCCAAACACTGAAAATATAAATTCCTTGTTCTGAAGGAATTGGCTTGGTTATGAGTCTTGCTTGGCTATAAAATAACCAAACAGGCTAAGTCTGTGCCAACGAGCCAGCGAAAGCAAAAGATGGCTGCCAACTACCCTTGCCAAAGGCTTCAGCTTTCACCCAGCGTTCTCCTACTTGCAACGTCAAATCATGTGCCTACTTCTAGATACCACATTTTGTGTAGCTATGGTTCCAAGTGGTTCACTCTTCTTTTGAATACTGTGTGTACATTCATTGCTTTTTGTGCACTGATGACATCTTTATTTTCTTTTTTTTCATGATTAAAATGCCTTTCCACTTCCTTCTTCTTCCATACGGCTGCGATGTCATGTCTCACTTGATGGACAGTCTGTTTTCTGCACGGGGGAGTCTTGTGACAGTTCAACTTCAGGCCTGTCGTCGTTTTGCACCGCGCTACATAAACAAGCCAGGACTGGCCCACGGAGCGCACGCTGTCCCGAACGTGAGAGGGTAGAGGTGGCAGGGGTCGAATGGAAAGAGTGGAAGACCACACGGGGGCCTGGGCAGATCATGTTGTCGGACGCCATATTTAAAATGCGGGATAGGGCACAGGCCGTAACCTCTCACGACTTCCTCTTAGCGTTTTTCCCTATCACACAACACTGCTGGTCTTTTCAGATTGTAACCTACTTCCCAAACGATTGTGGCCCTATTTCATTTAGCCCGCTTCTCATCTTTCTCTCGTCCATATGCTGGAGTTGGCACGCACGGCCCGATCCTTCCAGCGGCAACAGCTTTCCCTTCTGCCCGTGTCGGGTTTCACACAACCGAGATCATATTAGTTCCACTGAAAACGAATAAGGTGAGGATGAACATTGCAACAATTTAGAGGCGTCACTTGAAGCTTGACAGATAGACTGGTGGGTTTTAAAGCCACATTGGGGAATGTTCAGGTTTGAAAAGCGACCAAACCTCCAGGGATACCAAACGTGCTCCTAATGCCCAGCACAGACAATGTGAATTTTACAGTGATTTATCAAAATAAAGTATTGGGAAGAGGACCTAATATATTAAGGCTCATCTTTGGCTACTGGTGTCAAAGCAAAGCAACAAAATCTCCATAGAGACAAGCTAAAGGGTCTATACTAGATTTTTGTCCTAGTAGTAATGAAATCTCCTCCTTTAGTATATTGCAAACTCAAACATTTGTGAAAATAATACTTTGCATCTAAATATGAAGCATTTATTGTCCATTTCACGCTAGTTTTCTAGCTTTATGACCCTAAAAAGTGACCCACCAGTGCGTGAAAAGTGCTTATAAACTCATCTCCACGAAGCAAACACAGGATTTTAGAAATGTGTTCGGAAAACTAGGAATGTGTTTGGACCACTACTGTCAATTTATTTTACTCGCTTTCTCCATTATTTGTAATTTAAAAAAATATATAAAAAGGTATCAGGTATAGTGGATTTAAGTCAGGTCTGAGGAGAAGCAAGCCTGCACACAGTAAAGGCTCATGTTTTTAGCAGGATTGTTCACTAATAAAAACACCAGTGAGGAAATAATTGCTTAGATTTCATTATATTTACTGTGTGAGAAATGACACAGTGTGGCTTTAAGAATTGCATCTGGATTTTCATCTCCCATGTGAAATTATAAAAATGAAGAAAGGTTCACGTCAGGTGAAAGAACAGCTACACAATTCACATGCAGGTATAAAGGCAGCCAGAGACCTATGACTCTCACAAAAAGACTATTCATACCAGAACATAACATTTGAGGGGAAACAGGCAGCGGTTACTTCAGCTCCTGGGTGAGACATGTATGTGATATGGAAACACAGGAGATCGACTTGCATGACCTGTTCTGTGGAAACTCTAAATGTTTTTAGATCTTGACGTCAGATAATAATTCCGACATCATGACAGTACAGGAACACTTTGGATTTTTGTTACTAAACAATCTTCTCAAATCTTTGCTGGATCCTCTGAAACATTTGCCTGAGAAAACCAACCTGGCGCATATCCTAGGACAAAAATATGCGGAACACTGCTCCGGCCTTAGGTCCAAGTCCTGGTTCTGACAATTCGATTATTACCTCCCTGCCCTTCACTCGCTTTCACCCACGTCCGATCAAATGAAGCCGATCAGCCAAAAATAACCTGAATGTGGCTTTAATCTGGATTGAATGTCAATAATAGCCAAATGTGCGCAACTATAGCAAGCTTCAAAAACCAAGTTGAAATTCAAGCCCATTGGTGTTGTAATGTGTTGGTCACTGAACAAAGTCTCATCAGGACTTGGTGAAACGGCTAAAAAGCAACAAACAAATGCAAATCAAACAAACACTGTATTCTCCTCCTGTTGAGCTCTTTTTATATCCTCAAAATCATTAAATGGATTTTGCTATAATACAGTGATTAGATATCAACCTTTTGATAATGATAAACCTCAACAAACTACAAAAAAGTAAATGCTTTTCGAACCACAAGCTGAAGAAGATTGAGTGTAGACCTGATAACTAAAAAGCCCCATGCTAATTACAGAGACTGGCCACATTTGAGATTACAAATAAATTTAATTAAAATGTAATGAATTGCACAGTTCCAGCCTCAGTGGAAAATATGCTTTGGCTGAAACACTTCTATTAGTCCACATAATTATCAAAAGCTTCATAGAAAAAGGAACACTCCTGCTGCGAACTGCTACTCTTTGGATATAAGCTGACCAATGCCAAGTGACTCAATGCTCTTATGGAATGAATATAATAGTAAATGCTTCTCTTTCTTTATTTCTTTTAGTTATCTTTGCCATTGGCTTGTCATCGCCGAGGGTTTGGACCCCACCTAATGCCCAGGGCAGCTTCCTATGGCCTTTTGAGGAAAAAGCAGGAAATGATGAATTACTCACCCAGGTCTGGTTTGTGCATGCGTGGGAGACCGCATGGAAATACCAAGTGTGCAAGCTTTCTGAGGCGACAGTGACTCAGTGGTCCAACCGTTTGCGCACGGATCCAATGGTCAGTGGTTCGAGTTCAGCTCAGAACAGAACATACTGCATGCTGCTACTGGGTTCTTGGGTAAGGCACTTCTTCACCTGACTTGCTTCCATGCAGCGACTGTGTACAATGGTGTATAAATGAGAGTGTATGTGTTCGTGAATGGCTGCAAATTAGCCGATGGCTGGCTCATTGTGTGGCGTGTTTACTTGCGTGTGCGGTGTCCCAACCAAATGGCCAAAAAAACAAACCTCCAACCTGTAAATAGCTGTGTGCAGTTGGAGCTTTATCCAAATGTGTTCCCTCTTTAACTATGATTATGTCTCACTTTTCCTTCAGCGATGACAGACCCTGCACCTCAGCGGCTATAAACACCACCTTCTGATGGGCTTGGACGACATATTGTACTCACTAATCTCAGTATTCCCAAGGCCAAGTGCTAAGTCAGCTTGTCAGCCTGCGAAAGCTCAGGTAATAAATGAGGTACTCCACAGTGTAAACCTGTTTGAACGGTTCGCTCTATAGCTTGTATGAAACGGTCATTTGGCAACAGTTACAGAGCTGGCTATAGTGTGGCAGAGTAAGTTACATTTAAGAACTACATGGGCTACTTTCTTGGCTGTGTGAGTCAAAGCCTATTGTGGAGCTGAAATGCTTGCCAATAATACTTGACATGATGACACTGTCCTGTTTTCACCCCACAGGGCCTCCCGGTGAAGAGATACTCCGGAGTACTTTTTCACAGGCTTCAGCAGCAGCCACCAGCAGAGACGGGCAGAGGGACAGAGAGTGGCGTCATAGTGAGTTACTGCCATAAGACGCATGCATGCTAACGGACTTTCACAGAGATCATGTACACTATGTAACGGTGACTGCACTTGCTGACTTCTAATGGATCAGGATCACTGGAGTGGACCACTTTTGAATAAAATGTACAGTATTGTGCAGTATATTACATTCACAACTATTTGTACTTTACTTGTCTCTATACCTTTAGTCCATTTCATAGAGTGTAAATAATAATGGAGGTATTGCCTGCGTGGCTTTCCCCATTAGCGCAGGCTAACGAATCCAATTCATGCCACCATTTGAACTGCTGCCATATTGAATTTTTGGAACCAAATTCCATATTTGGTATGTGCGAGTTACGTTCTCATGGCAACCACAGAGCAAGAAGGCACCTGATTGGCCAGTTATTTTTGTTAATGTCTTAAATAACGTTGAAAATATGGAGCACCGTAGTCCCGCCCTTATCCGGGCTCTTTCTGGTTCCAGGAAGTAAAAATTCCATTCAAAATCTCCATAGACTTTTTGAAAAATTCTAATTGTAAGAGTTTAAATGCACAGTGGAGGCTAATCAGCTACGTGCTAACTGCTAGCCATAGTGCGGATATTAATGCAAAATGCTTTAACTTTTTGGTTTACAACGTTTTGGAGGCAACTTTAATGTATTATTGTGTGTTTTATGCCCATAAGTCATCACATAGCTGCTTAGCTGCTATCATTCTTTTAAACATTTGATATTCATTTTTTTTTTTTTTTCGAAAAGTCTATACAAGTTTTGAATGGGATTTGTACTTCCGGCAGCAGCGGCGATGGGCGGGACTGTGATGCTCCATGATGACAAAGAACAGGACGGAGCAGAGCGTGGAAAGACAAGCACTCTAGGCTCATATTAACAAGCCTATTAACAACAACAACGAGTCAAAGAGGGGTCAAAAAGTCTCAGTGGAAAGTCAATGGGAGCTTCCGGGTTCCGGAGCCAGCCCCCGTTTGCTAACCGGCTTCACGGAGGACTAGCTAATTGTACCTCCATCATTAATGTACACTCTATTGTCCATTTACATTCTATCAGCCTCCTAACAAGACATTTTCTTGGGTAAATTGAGATGCTGCATCTTTGGTTCTACGGCCTCAACCAATCAGAGGCTTGTTACAACACAGAAAAAAACAGCTGTTCTGTCTATCTAAATCAGCTTTATAAGTGTGAGGAGGTTTTTCTTATTTTATTTCATGACTCAAGCAATTATGTAATGAGGCTAATGGTATTTTGAAATGGTAAGAGTCTGTAATATGTAATGTTTCTGAATAAATAATAAATCAGAGATCAACTTGGCCAGACGTGAGTTATTTTTTATACCGTAAACAATGAGTTTTGTTCTAGCCGTCTCAAACTGAACAGTCACCACAAACCCCTTAACTTTTATGTTGTTCAAATGTGCCTTTGTATGCATGAGACTAGTGTGATAAATAAACAGAACAAAGAAGAACACACAAATATTATTCATCTCAATTTAGGAGACAAACAAACATATACAAAGTTGAATGAATTTGATATAATAACAAGAACAAAAACAGATCTAGCTATTGAAAACACTTGGAGTTAAAACTTGTGCATCCATTCCTCAATGGGTCTCTGATTTTGAAAATATAACATTCATTTGTATTTGTTTGTACAATTATTAACCCATACGCAGCACAGGTTACAAATAGTTGGCTTGTGCACATTTTACATCTGTTTCACTACGCCTGAAACGCTGCCCATTATTTTTCCTCCCTTTGCTGTACAGACTGAAAATAATTAGCGGCCTGCCTCAGAGTATTGCCGCATCCCCTCAGTCCTGGTGGAACAGAGCGGTGATGAGTAAGCGCATATGCACGGACTCCCACGCGCTGATAAGGCATGTAAACATCACAGACATGCCATAGACCGACACACACATGCATACATATATACATACATACATACATACGCGTACATACAGCCGGGCAGAGATGGTACAAGCTCAAATTAAGGACAGGGTTTGTGGGATCTGCTCCATTGATCCGTCTGGGTAAACATGGCCGAGGGGATGGAGGGATTCGAGTAAGCCTCTGATTAAAAACCAAGATATGCTTTCAAGTGTAGGGTATGGCAAATACACATTAAGGATTATATTTTTGTGTAATACATTTAAATAATGATGAGCTATGGAAATAGGTGAATGTGTTTTACAGAGGGTTGTAATAATTTATTACTTTTAAAATTTAGATACAAAATAAAGTGGCACCGCAGTATATTCAAGCTGAATGCGCTTTTTAATATGTTTAATTTGAAATGCTTGGGAGGGTGTCATGTGATCATGTAAAACTGTTGGCCGGGTCAAGTGTCTATTTTGGGCAGACCTTTCCATTGTATGGCATGTTTAACACTGGATGCCCTTCCTGAGAGACTGTCTTCATTAACAGCTGTAAAATTTCCCAATGGCAAGCTTTGGATTGATTGCAGCTAAACTTAACTGAATATACAGCTCTTTATTTAGTTTTTTTTTTTTTTTTTTTGTAAAAAGAGACAAAGAGAAACAATAGGAACAAAGACTAAAAAAAAAAAAAAACAAAACAAAACAAAA
>OMNZ01016715.1:0-10689 GCA_900303255.1 Lesueurigobius sanzi
TGTTTTGCACACTCTTGGCATTCTCTCGATGAGCTTCAAGAAGTAGTCACCTGACATGGTTTTCACTTCACAGCTGTGCCTTATCAGGGTTCATTAGTGGAATTTCTTCTTTATCAATGGTCATGAAAATAAATAAATATTTATTCTTGCCCTCCGCGGGCGGTCACCTGTTTTTCTATTCCAAGCTCGGGTCCTCTACCAGAGGCCTGGGAGTTTGAGGGTCCTGCGCAGTATCTTTGCTGTTCTAAGTACTGCACTTTTCTGGACTGAGATGTCCGAGGTTGTTCCAGGGATCTGCTGTAGCCACTCCTCCAGTTTGGGGGTTACTGCCCCGAGTGCTCCCATTACCACGGGCACTACTGTCACTGTTCACCTTCCGAGCCCTCTCCAGCTCCTCTCTGAGTCCTTGGTATTTCTCAAGTTTCTCATGTTCCTTCTTTCTGATGTTACCATCACTTGGTATTGCCACATCCACCACTACGGCTTTCCTCTGCCCTTTATCAACCACCACATTGTCCGGTTTGTTCGCCATTACCATCCTGTCTGTCTGTATCTGGAAGTCCCTCAGGATCTTCGGTCGGTTATTCTCCACCACCTTTGGGGGTGTCTCCCACAGTGAACTTGGGGTTTCTAGCCCATACTCCGCACAGATGTTTCGGTACACTATGCCAGCCACTTGGTTATGGCGTTCCATGTATGCTTTCCCAGCAGCATCTTACACCCTGCAGTTATGTGCTGGATTGTCTCAGGTGCCTCTTTGCACAGTCTACACCTTGGGTCTTGTCTGGTGTGTTAGATCTGGGCCTCTATCGCTCTGGTGCTCAAAGCCTGCTCCTGTGCAGCCAGGATGAGTGCCTCTGTGCTGTCCTGTAGGCCAGCCCCTCTAGCCATTGGTAGGACTTCTTGAGATCTGCCACTTCAGCTATGTTCCGGTGGTACATCCCATGTAGGGGCTTGTCCTCCCATGATGGGACTCTCTGAAAAAATGATGTTTGTTTTCAGATGCACAATATGCAAACTTTTGATCAGGGACTTTTGGCTCGTTTCTAGTTGAAAAGCGTAAAGAAACAGGTTATTTCAATAAATTGAAATAGAAATGGCTACCACAGGTCCTTCATACCCACCGCAGTCAGACTTTATCACTGCCAACTCTGATATTTTATATTCTGTTTGATTTCCGATTTACTAGATATTTATTTTCAAGCTTACTTAGGTTTTTTTATTCATTGTACATACCATATGTTTATTCTACTATTATTAATTACTACCTGTTTGCAAATTTGTCTTCTTTGGTGGCACATTTCCTAACTACAGTATGTGCACCCTCTGTGTGATCTTAATGAGTACACGTCTCCATTGTGAGTCTTATCTTAAAAATAAAAGAGCAAATCAAATTTCAAAGTAACATGACTATTGTATTTCAGACTCATTCCATTTCATAAAGGGACTTCCTCTGTATAAGCCGGAGTTTAGATTTTGAGATTAAATAATAATTTAAATCAGACTTCCACATAACGGCACGGAACCAGAGGAGTACTGTCTGATCACTTTCTAAACCCGCTGTGTACAATCATGTGCCTCGTTACAATGCATTGGGTCATAGCTTGTTTTCTTACACGAACAAAGGCCAGGTCAGGTGATGTGCCAATAGTTGCTGGGAGTTCTGGTAAATATTTTTAATTGCACGAGCCTCTTCCTGGTTGAGTCGCGCGAGGCTGATGTTCGAGGCTGATAAACCTGCTTCCCTCTAGAATGGGGAAGTAGGCTCTCGGGCCGACCGGAGGGAGAGATGAATTTGTTTAAAACTGTCACACTTCAGTCATGACAGGCAAAACAGCTGAGGGTTTGGACTGGGGCAGCTAAAGTTGGATTATTCCACCCTGCGATCGGCCATGAGCACCTCTGTCGTAAGTAGACCGTCCGGTGTACACTTATCGCTTGTGTAAAGGTGCTTTTTTGTGTGTGAATTTCTTAAAAAGAGCAAGTTCTTCCCAGTTCGCCCGCTTGAAAATTGCATGTATGAATCAAAGGAGTAGTGCGCTATGAATATTTGATCCACGTGGAGCCAGCGGAGGTGAAGGAGCAGCCTGTTTCCCTCCAAACCTTGAGGAATATATGAAATATGCAATTTTGAATGTGTGTGTGTGTGTGTGTGTTGCGGTGGCGATTCAAAGACGGCTTTAGCTGACAGGATGCAGCGTGTGAGGTGGTGTGAGGGTTAGCTGTAGCTGAGAAAGGCACATCAACATCCTGTTCTTTTTGAAAGTGTCAAGAAGAAGACGTGAGAACAGTTATGGTTCTGAGTGGGGATGGTAAAATTATATGTCGCTGTCGCTTGGTCACTTGACAGACTGTCCTTGTTTGTGTGTCTTAGCTGTCTCCTGGCTATAACTTTGGGAGCCAGGACCGGAACTCTGACAGCGGCTGGGACATCAAACAGGTGACTGTCCTTTTATTATTTCCAGTATTGTTAATGCAGAGTATTATGGTTCAACTCCAATAAATAAATGGAAGGAGGAACGCACACCAAACAACTCTCTCAGAGGTGCAGATGCCGAGGGAAATCTTCAAAAATCAAAAGAGGCAGTATCGCACACTCAAGTCAGCCGATGTCCAAAAGTATTTATTTACAAAGATTACGTTTCGGCAGAGCCTTCTTCAGATCATTCTTTTTGGAACCACAAAAAGAACTCCAATAAATACCACAGTTATTAATTTAAATGTAAATCCATGAAAAGTTTTAACCTGAATACTATAACACACACATAACGAGCGCTGAGTTATTCTCGAGAGATTTTTTATTCCCAAGTTATTTCATCATTTTTTTGCCCCCTAACTTCAGTGCCCAATCTACATTACGTGATATCCCATTTGCTTGGCTGGGAGAGTAATCTGTACAGTGTCAGCACTATCATCCATTTGGAAATGAGGTATTTTCCTTTTAAATTCTGTGAGCTGGATCTGTGAGATTTGCAAAAACTGCATGTGCACCATCCCACAGTAGAATGCATTAGCTTAATGCCAGCTATGCGCTTCACATTCCCAGTGATCAGCATTTATGCATATTAAGTTGGAAATAACAACTCATGGTGTAAAAAGAAAGGCTGTTACCCAAGCAGTTCTTACTGCAACATGTTGCATCACAGTGGGGTGTGGGTGCGCGAGCTTTAAAGCCCTTCTAAAGGCCTGCTCTTAGCAAAGGAGCAGATTTGGCTCTTAGTACTAATCCTCCTTGCATGAAGAGATGGCAAACATTTGGAGGGATGTTTAGTCTGATTGTTGAAACTGGGTTACAGGGATTTGCAAAGGTATTCAATTATGAATGTTGTGGCCAAGTTAAATGAGTCTGTATGTGTCATGATGTGTACTTATTCACATGCAGATGCTTCCAGAATGTCAATCAAGCTACCCGTATAATTTCCCGTTTGTTTCTGTACCAATTCCATTTTTATAAAATTAACTATGAAAAGAGAAAGGGAGGCCTCCATAGTTTGAAGTTTGGATATATTAAGCGAAAGGAATTGTAACACTTTACAAATCACTAAAGACCATATAAGCCGAGCAGCTCCGATGGTTTTATGCTGTGATTATGGAACCAGAACCCAAACTCATGCTGAATAAACTGAAGCGGTTACCAATAAAAGAGTAATTATTATTTGCACTATTGTCTTTCCTTGAAAATATTATGACAACAAAGCGACCTGAAGAGAATCTCTTATTTAGCTATGATAAACACTGTATTTGTATAATGCCAATAATGTATTGATCACATGTTGTATGTTGTAAATACTATATACTCTTCATGTATTGTAATGTATTTTTTATTTTTTTTATTTTAACTGTGTTGTTAATGTTTATTCTGCACCATATTATTAAGTAACTAATTGTATATTTTGTGTTTCTCTTGCCCTGTGAACCTTGACTACATGGCATTGTGAAGAGTCTTCCTCGAGCCCTCTCCTCTGACACTCTCAGCGCCATGACGTACTGCAGCTCTGAAAGTCAAAACAATAATGACTCTGAAAAGCAGCTCAGCCATTCCCAGTCCCTCATCCTCCCTGAGAACGGCAAGGTGCGCATTTGCATCTTTACAAATACACAAATATATGAACTAACACAGCGGCTATTGTGAAACTTAAAAATGTCTGCCAATTTCATGCTGAACATTGAATGTTTTTTTTGCAAATGTGTTTGTTTTGTATATTTCTTTCCATAAGCGACTAAAACCAACTATCTTTACTCAGCTCATGCAGCCGTACAGAGACTACCCGTGTAATGTGGCCAACATCGTGGTGGAGGCCCCCTCTCCTGCCAGCTCCCCTGACAGTGAGAGCTGCACACCGGTAAGATCAACACAGTTAGAGCAGTGTGGCTAGAAGTACTCCAAAAATATGTTCCCTTATCCCTTATATTCATATGGAAATCCAAAGTAAAGGTAGCAGTGTTTATGCTACCTTTTAATGCGCGTCAAGGGGCGTCAAGAGATCGGGCGAATTTCTCCATTGTGAGATCAATAACGTATTATCTTATCTGCGCCCTGAGCTGAGCGTTCAAAGAATGAATGGATGGACCTGTGCCTACTCCTTGAAGGTAGTAATTGAAGGAGGGAGTGTCCTGGATGTATGATGTCCCTGATGATGGTTTGGGCCTTCTGTATAGCTCTGTCAGAGAGAGGAGAGGGTAGCCAGTGATCTTCTGTAGCACTTTCCTCTCAGTGCAGCTGTTATACCACACACACATGCAGTATGTGAGGATGCTCTCGATCGAGCACCTACAGAAGGACACCAGCAGTCTCTGGCAGATGTTATTTTCCCTTAGGATCCTCAGGAAATACAGTCTCTGTTGGGCCTTTTTCAGTAACTCAGAAGTGTTAACGCTCCAGCTCAGGTCCTCCTCAATGTGGACTCAAGGAAACAGAAGTCTGTTACCCTCTCCACACAGTCCTCTCCAATGTGCAGAGGAGCCAGGTCGCTTCTCCTCCTCCTGAAGTCGATAATGACCTCCTTGGTCTTTGAAGTGTTGAGGCATAAATTGTTCTCCTGACACCACGCTGTCAGCTGACTAAAGGACAAGACCAATTTTCTTACCCCATTGTCAAATAAATTTAAATAAAAAAGGAAATAATTAGGTCAAATGAGAGACTAAAACTCAACAAATTTAGATAAATAAGATGAATTTGGATCATTTAAACTTATCTAGATATTTACTTGTTTGTGTAGAATAATTTAGTATAGGTGGAAAAAAGTGTTGTTCAGGTATTGTTACAGCACTAGTATCAGGGAAAAAAAATAGAACAATACCAGCCCTATTCATTATACATGACCTAATGTGGGGTTTGAGGGAACATTTTCACAGGAACTGAGTAATTTTCTTATCTTATGTTTTCTTGTTGATTATCATGGAGGGCCAAAAGTTCTATGATAGTGGGCCGAATTCTGCCCTCAGGCCTGAAGTTCTTTACTCCTGCCCTAGAATGACAAGCCATGACCCAAATGAGAATTAAATAATGTAGAATATGGTATTTTCCCACAAATGTATTGCTGCATAAGCATGACATAAGCCTATAAAGCTGAAATCATCACCATTTGAGTAAGAGAAGACAGACCTATGTGAAAAAAATCTTTTCAGTTTTGGCCATACAGGTTTTACAAGGAAGAAATGCTCTCACAAGCTATTTTTAACACTGGGACTTGTTTCCTCGCTAAATCATGCAGCCCTGTATGACAAGCCAGTTCATTTTACATTTTGTTCAACATTTCAAACATTTGCTACGATCAGTTTAGCTCTTCAGGCGAGACACTGCAGCTGAATAGGGGGGGATTTTTAATTGAGTGATATCAATTTGAAACTTTTTCTGTATATTACTGATATTATTACGAGAAAAAAATATGTTGCAAGTTTTCCATCATTTTATGTTTTTCCGTGAAAATAAGCCATTTTATGTGTAAAAACCCCAAATTGACTAAAATTTCAGTTATGAAATGCTGGATGAAGCCAGATGTAAATATATGTTTTTATTTTGTTGATATAATAGTTGTAAAGATTTGTGCCCAGGGGATTTTGGATATTTTGTTTAGTTTTTGAATACACTAGTTACAGTTGTAGGCGAAGATTCTTCAGTCTTCATCTGTACTCTGTAGACTCGTTACAGTTGTGCTCATAAGTTTACATACCCTGGCAGAATTTAGGATTTTTTTTTTTCGCCATTTTTCAGAGAATATGAATGATAACACAACAACTTTCTATTCACTCATGGTCAGTGGTTGTGTGAAGCCATTTATTGTCTCACAAATAACTTCAGCTGAAACACAGGACTCTGAAAACAGTGGTGTTGTTGTTTCAAGATGCACAATATGTAAGCTTTTGATCAGGGACATTTGGGTAGTTTCTAATTCATTATGATTTGAAGAGAGTAAACACAGTAGTCCGATTAGGTTCATAAGGTCTTCTAGTAACGAGGCTACTTTCTTTCTTCTAGTCGGACCTGTGTGTTTACTTTACCTTGACAGTTTCGGCTGCTTGTGCTGCCTCCCTCAGAAATGTCACATGATGTTAATGTGGCGTCAGCTGATTTACACCATTTTTGGGGCCGTTCTCCTGCTTGTAGCGGCAGGACGACAGTGCCATCTGCAGTCCGACTTCCTCAGAACCGTGTCCCACCGTTGGATCAGAGAAGCCATCGAGATTCGTAAGCGCGCTCCCCAGACTGTGAACCGGGACGAGGGGGCGTATCAACTTTCCCACACCTTTGACACAGTTCTGAAGAAGTCGGACTGCAGATGGCGCTGTCGTCTTGCCACTACAAGCTGGAAAATAGTAGCAAAAACTGTGTAAATCAGCTTACCAGACACACCACCATAACATCGCCGAAACTGTCAAGGTAAAATAACATAACATAGGGCTGACTTCAAGAAAGAAACTAGCTTTTGGTAATAAAAGGCTTCACAAAACTACTAACTAAAAAGTTTTTATGTCATCACTCATACACTCCAAAAGTTGACAATGACTTAGGTTTTTTGGGGGTTCAAAACTCAATAAAAACAGGCTAGAAAATGAATATTGAAAAATTCCTTTGACAAAACCTTCTAAGTGCAACACTGGAAGGTTTATGGCTGTAGGAGCTACTAAAGTGTAGATGTAAGAAAAATACATTTTGAGAAAATTGCCCTCTGAAGTTACAATCTTCTGTGCAAATCTATGAAGAAACGGTGAATCAGTTCAATAATTAAAACCCCTTTTTGTGAAGATTTGGCTATTTATTTGTTTCCAGTTGAAAGTTTGTATGTTCAGAGATTAAACTGGTCCAAAATCCGCAAATTGAAAAAGAAAAAAAAGACTTTTGCCTGTAGTATCCTCGCCTTAAATGGGGCCAGTCCGCAGTGGGAGAGTTTTGAGCAGTTCCCCCCCTTGTATTATTATTTTTTTTCCTCCGAATGATGCAAGAGTAAAGTTACACTCTCCACTCAGGATGCCGCTTATTGCAAAAAGGGAAAGCTTTATGCTTACATGCGCACATTGTTCCTTCTTTGTGAACTTATGGCCGCCCTCAGTGATGTTTGACTGAGGGAAAACTGGATGTTGTTGTTATATCATTATCAATGTAATGTGGACTTCTGTTGCAGGAGTTGGAGAAAGCCGGGCTGCTAAACAAAACCAAGATCGCAGAAGGAGGAAGAAAACTCAGGTATTTAAAACTATACAACAAAAACTTAAAATCAAGCATGGGTTTAAACAGCTTGATTTCAGAATATTCATCTTGTTTGAAAAATGTCAGAGGGCTATACTTAAACTTTGAAGACACGTGTAACTACTGTATGTGACTTGGAAGGAGTTCACTGTGGAAAGCTTGACCAAGTTGATATTTCAACATAATTAAAGAAAATTACATTCATTCTGGCCTTATGCTTTACTTTATTTACCTAAATCTTTGCTAATTCTGTTCCAAATGTTCTGAACAAAAAGAAAATGAATCCAAACTGGAACTTATCAGGTGCATGTAGAAATATAGACAGCTTTTGGCGACCGTCCAAGAAAGGACTGGAGAGCTACTGGTTGGAGATCCCTGTTCTGAGGTAATCTGACTTGAAATTAGAGAATGAAACAGACCAATGTTCTTACCCCATTGGGAAATAAGTTTACTTAAAATAAGAAATAATGTTGAAACAAGTCAGAAAACCCCATGACAAGTTAAATAATCTAGTTCAGTGGTTCCCAAAGTGGGGTCGGGGGCCCACTGGAGGGCCTCAGAGGGACAGTATGGTCTACAGTATTCTACATCAGTGGTTCCCAACCTTTTTTGTCTTGCGTACCCCTTGGGGCTTTTATTTATACTCCAAGTACCACCTTCCTCGATGATTGTGATGATTAGTCAGAAAGTGAATGAGTAAAACTCCTATTTATCACTAAAAAGGCTACAAAATTATTCACAAACTCTCACTCTTTATAGTTAAATGTTTAAAATAGCTGTCTTGGAACATAATAAACAAAAATACAGTTTTATCTTATTTTTGTGTCTGAAATTATTCCAAGTACTCCCTATTAAGCTCTTGTGTACCCCCAATGGTCCCCGTACCCCTGGTTGGGAAACACTGGTCTACATAACAAGTATATAGAAAGGTAATGAGTTTGGAATTAATTATAAATGTATTTTTAAATTTACTGCTTTGAAATCAGTATTTATCCCACTGTAATTGTTTTTTTTTAATGAAATGACCCTACAGACACAACCTTGTTGTATAAATAGGGGCATGGCCGCCCGCGTCGCTGATGACTTTAGCAAATATCTCTGTGTTTTTTTGCGAGTTTGCATTGAGAAGAGGAAGGTTGGGGCTTTAAAAGGATGTCCTCCTCGGCATCTGGGCGGCGGTGTGAAGTTGTGTTGAAAAGAAAGTTAGCATTTTACAAAACTGCTGACTCTCCACTTTACACAATCGCCCGGGGACTCAAACGGTATTAGATAAAAATGTGTTTGGTTTTTTTTGCCTAAAACCTGACTTTTTCATCCTGAACATCTGTGTCAAAAATGAGCAAATCTATGTAAACATTTGGTCCATTTTTTTTTTTTTTTGTCAAAAATACATTCTACAGCCTTTATTTTACATCTCCTGGACCAGGTCTACCCACAAAACATTTTTCTACTGTCCACAGCCTTCAATATTGATGCTTTAGTTCACATATAGGGAAAGAGTGAGGTGAGAAGTTCAATTTTTCGTCAATTTTTTGGGTTTTTCTGCTTCTATCATGAGCGTTTCATTGATATGACTCGACTACAGCATTCAGATGATACTAGTTCAATTTGTTCTGAAAATAAAGAGTCCAAGCACTTGATGGTACATAATGAGGAGTTGTTTAGAAGGACCCAGAAGGGCTAATGTATGTTTATGACGTATTCAATAGAGTTAATTTGTATTGTTGAGGGGCCCTGGGGGAATGTTGAGTATGAGGCACAACCTGTTGGACTTTGGGAATAGCTTTTCTAGGTTAAATGAGCGACTAAATCTTAACTAGTCAAAACATCTCAAATTTAGATTGATATTCTGAATTTGAGTCGTTTAAACCAATCTGGATATGTACGTTTTGCAGCGTAGTCATGAATGATTGTGAAAAACAAGGAAAGTGAATTTGCTGTATGTGTGTGTGCTTATTGTGTGCAGGAAAAATTGGACTCCTTCTTGGGTGGTGCTGGTCGGGAACAGTCTGGTTTTCTTCAAAGATCCTAAATCACAGACGCCGTCCAGCTGGGTAAGCGCTGTGCAAAACGCAGAGAGCTGGGTTTTAAACGATTTGGTACAAGCCGGTGAGCAAGTACATTTCCTGATTATGAAAGCTCTTGTCATGCATGAGGCAGATATCACTTTTTCTGCATGATGGATTTCCAATTTCGGGATAAAGCTGCAGACTCCCCCTCGTCAGCTGACTCTGCACCAGTGAACTGAGAGCAGCGGTTTAGACATTTCAGATTCTGCCCCTTTTTTTTTTGTATGTGCAGTTTATCCTGAGTGTTGTATTGCTGAAAAAACAGGTCAGACGACAAAGTATTGGCCACATGCCTCTACATAAACACACATACACTGCAAAAAGTGTAAGTAAAGTAACTTTAAGGGAGAACACCACAGGCAAAGGGCAATTTTTTCAATTTCAAGATTTTGGGCCAATTTAATCTTTGATACACTTTCACCTGGAACCAAATCAATTAAAAAATCTTCAAATGTATTTTTCTTACGCTCTTGCAACAACATCTCCACTTTAACAGCACCTACAGACATCAAACTATCCAGTCTTGTACTTAACAATGTTTTGAAGGTTTCTTCAGAGGGATTTTTTTCGATAATTAATTCCTAGCCTGATTTATTGAGTTTTGAATCCCAAAAAACAAGGTCAAATTTGAATTTCTACAGATTTATTCACACTTTTTTGTTCAAAAACAAAACAAAACAAAAAAGATATATAGAATCCCCTCTGAACCAATCTTAGAAACTAAAATATCAACAAAATCAAATCATTTGAACTTTGCTCTATCCATTATTTATATTTTGTTGCTAAAAATAAATGCATTTTTAGAATTTTTACACATTCCTTATTTTTGTATGAATTTTTTTTTTTCCTCATATTCATGTTATATATACAGCAAAAGTTTCATATTGATGTCACTGAATACATTTTTTTCCCCTATTCACCTGCAGTGTCTCG
>OMNZ01016718.1:0-15568 GCA_900303255.1 Lesueurigobius sanzi
AAATAAGATTAAACTAAAACTAGTGATTATAAGTGTAAAACTACAAATGAAAAATGTGGTCCTGTTGTGGCTTAAGGAGCAAGAACAAGAGGAATGACATTTGAGACGATAAAATAAGGTTTTATCTGATATTCCCAACAACAGTTAGACATTTGTTTATCGTTACTATGACATCAGCTACAGGAATCTAGCTTTCCGCTTCCAGCTAAGCCCCAAATGTTTACAAACAATGAAAGGGTCTATAGCTTTAATGTTATGTGTTTATGTTCAGACAAGAAGCACATGAATTGTAATTTCCAATCCAAATGTCTTGCTTGTTTTTTAGACTATGGTGGCGAACATGAGACTGCAGGGGGCTGCCATAGTCTCCGTTATTAATGGGAAAACACGGAGTCGTAGTAGCAAAACTTTTACTTGACGAAATAATTTAGTCGACAAAATCAACACTGCGGAACACGTGTATTTCATGTTGCCAGGTCTTACCCAAAAATGTGAATCTTGCAAAGAAGGAAGCCGAGCGAAAGCAGAGGAGCGGCAGCAGGACCACAATTAGATAAAGAGGGATGGTGCGGGTCTTGCTCCACCAGTGTGCAAAAGAGGTGCCGTCAGACGTGTCATTCGTATTTTGGTCCACAAATGATGAAGTGGCATTCGAGTCAGGGTGAAAATTTGGAAACGGGCAGATGACTGTAAAGAAATTACACGGTATGATCTATTGCATATGTAAAATATGGATTAAAATAATGGATTGTGGAATCAATTTACTTTCTTACCTTTGTCAGAACCATTTGTTCCAAATTCGTTGTCTGACACATTGACGTTGTGAGCATAGTCTAAAAACGAAAAGTGTTTTAATCGCTGACCTTCAATGGGTCTTAAGTAACACGCGATAAGTATTTACTTACTGTAGATAAACTGCCCACTGTTGAAGAGAAAGTTGGACATAAGGACCCAGTAGACCACCATGGCTCCTATTAGGGACACCATGGAAAAGAACAGACTCGACCATTGGCCAAACTTCCCAAAGTAATATCGACAGACATCCGGGAATTCCCAATCTGATGTGTCTATGTAAGCTGAAAATAAAAATACAAGTAAGAAAGCCATGTATGACAAAAAGAACTCATGTCTTTACTGCTTTTGTTTATATTTTAATTCAAATACTTGTGTGCATTTTAAACACATACATAAAATGGCCCATTAAATCTGTGTTTTTCATTTCATTTAGACCTTTTGGCTATTTTGACATTTATTTTTGGCTTTTAAAGCCAATGGATGCCCAAAGCAAATGTCTGCCCTGGCTGCAGTACTTGTGGAGTTTTGGATGCGTGTCTTCTAACCAAAAAGAATACTGTGTTTCAAAGGTTTATTGGAACACAACATACCTCATATAGTCATCCAAAAATCCACAGATTCCAACACTCCATACACACATGTAGCAGAAAGGACTGTTTTCCTCAGCACTACACCTGCTGCCCCTTCCTCCCCCATTATATAGGGAAGGTAATTCCACAACACATAGATCTAGCGCCACACAGTGGCAGGAGGATTAAACATTGGCATATTGTGCTGAAATTCTACAGCTGGTCATCGAGTTGATTTGAGGAGCCCATTGTACAGTGGAGACAAATTGTGTATGGCCCTCTAAGAAGATTCAAGCTTTAGTTTGTGTGTTTAACCATTGAAACTTATAGACTTTTGTCTACAAGAGCGAGATGACGCTTCAGAAGATGGAGGCGAAACATCCTCAACTTAATAAACCAAGTCCAGTTAATGATACTACTAGAAATGCAAAAATGAACTCAATTAGCATGTAAAACACAGACGATCTGCCCCCTCAACGCACCCAAAAAGGGCAAAACAAGTGCTTAGCTTAGGATAAGATCAAGAAAATGTATGAAGGGAGAAAACAAACTGGACTTACGTATTGATTTTGGTGATTTGAGCACAACGTAACAACAGTACAGCAAAAGCAGCCCAGTAAAGATGAGAATCAGGATTCCCATGGTGAACCCAGCCTGGAGATAGCAGAGAAATGTATTTGAAATGTTTACGTGTTGTATCCCAGTTTACAGTTACAACAGCTTATGAACAAGGCTCTACATTCGTAATGGTGTTACCTCACCTGTTTTATGCCCCACGGTATACTAAGGATAGATGTACCCATCATTGTATTCCATATAGCAAATCTACATGGAAAAAAACAAGAAATCATAAAAATAAACAATCATATGTATAAACAACATGGTTTAATTCCTGAGTGAAAGTAACACTCACATAGTGATTATGCTGGGGTTTTTGGATGACTGGTCGCCACCTCTGGTCACCTTAAAGGCCGTCCCCAATGGGCTGTACACGTAAATTTCTTCTGGTCGTGGGATCACATGATTTGGAGGACTCTGGAGAAGTTATCAACAAAATAACATAAATTAATTTAAACACACATAATTACTTAGTATTACATAACTGTAATACAAAAAGGACTGTAATAGACTTCAATTAAAACTTCCTACAGAGGAATGTTTCATTGGCCGAGAAGGGCAATTTGATTGGCAAAATTGGCAAAATGCAAGAACACTGCAGTAGGTTGCGTTCACATGAATTCACAACATTCTAAAAAGCCTATCGTTTAAAATGAGGTGATGAGCAGGTATACAAATTCTAGGATGGTAACTATAGTTATAAAAGGTAGATTTTTTAAAACTTGGTTTATTATTAATACCCCTGTAATTACTGAGGCTTTACGCATGAAACAAAAACTGGCACACAGTTCAATGCCTTCTCTTTCAGCACATATGAACTACGGTCAAAATATTTTCTCATAAAGTTGTTAAAAAGCGCTGACGATTTTCAAAATCATGTGCGTGACTTTTTGTCAGATGAAAGGACTTTCAGCCAGAATGTGGCAGATTTGCAGATCCAAACACTATGAAACACTAATCAGGTTCCACATTTGTGAATTTTCCATTTTGAGATTCAAAAACGATCCCACTTCATAGAGTTGTATTTGCACATGCCCTCCAAATTAAACAATGGCATAATTAAATTCTCTAACGTGAACACAACCTATTAAACAATGGCTGTTTGAGCAACGACATCTTTATACCTAAATTATGAACTTTTTTATTTCCTGTTCTATTTTAAATGCTGGATATTATTTTTACAATGAATGCAGACAGAGAGACCACAGAGAGTACAGAGGGGAACACAAACTAACCAGAAGTCTGTCGGTGGAGCCGGTTAGTTTACTGTAGTAATGGACTCGGCTATTGAGGATGGCAGCTTCAGCGGACACCCTCTCCTGCGGATCATCGCCTACAATGTTTCTGGGCTCCACGTGGAAAGGCCTGAAGGAATTGGATTTATTTAAAGTTCAGATCATGCTTCAAATGCTGCTTGTGAGTGTGAAGTCCATAATGCTTTATGTGAAGAAGACCTCGTTGGCTGCTGTGAAATACCAAACTGGATTAAAACACGTCAACGCGAACAGAACTGCATGGTGCTAAAACACTCATATGCAGTAGATGTTTTGGTATTTACTTGTCGGGTCACTTCCTGGAAGATCACTCACTGGAAGTACACCGTGTTTCATGACAAAAGGCTCTTGCACGCACAGACTGAGGTCAAGGTCAGGTGTAAGGGATTGTTTGTTCTATAAGCTCTATGATATTTATTTTAAGCATTTATCATTTTAGTGGGCACTGATAAAAGAAAGAAATAAAGCAAAGAATAGATTATAAATGATGAGGTTACTTATTTTTATAGGATGATGGAATGTCTGTTTTTTTTTTTACAATCCTTGCCTTTCACTCACGTTTTACGCAGTGCAACAGTCTACACAGGACAGGGGTTCATTGTTTGTGACCTACCTTTTAACTTTGATGTCCAGGGAGTCAGTAGAGCCGCGGAGAGACCACTCTCCAGTCTGGTCTGAAACCAACAGAGGTCTGCTGTCATCCTCCATGATGGCTCAGACTTTGAGCAAGAGAGCCTTTGGTCTCATCACCTGACACGACAGGTTAGTCATACAAGGTACTAAAAATGAAAGATCATTACAGCAAGCAGCATGTAAGTAAATCAATTCATAATTATAATAGTCTGTGTCTTTTTTGACAATAAACGTTACAGCAAAGTTGTAAGTTGCAAAAGAATTTGTACACTGAATAAAGATTATACATTTGCCAAACAGCAATGGATTAACAAACTTTAGCTGCTCAGAAAGCTGATTTTTTTCCTGCTGAAAACACAATGAACACTGAAAGCATGACTTAAATACAAAAAGTAAATACAGGTATTTAATTCCACAAGTTTAAGCTTGTAATTAAAATTCCTGATTTTAAATGATCCACTTGACATGAATAATAATAATAACTCTTCTGAGTTTGCGGAAGAACTTACTGAGTAACTGGGATGTTATGCTATTTTCAGCATGACAGAACCTACAAAGACGTGCCTAATTGTATTTGCATAGTTTTACAGCATAATAATGAAGTAAGCACTGCTCTTACCTAGTAAAGTGAAGTTCTTCTTCCTTATGGTTTACTGGCTTTGTCAGCAAATAAAAATGACTATTTGACAAAAAATGACGCCAACGCAGCGGTAAAAAGGAAATGCCTCTTTCTAAAACGAACACAAAACTAAAACGACAAATTAAACCAGACACTAGTTTCACATTATAAGTCTGTGTAGATGTAAAATAGGTGTGAGGCCAGTGCTTTGCCTCTCCACCCAGTGCGGTTTAATGGAGCCTTGTTTTTATCCTACAGCCGCGCTTCTTCTACGGCGCCTCACAGTGTTGCACAGCGCCGCTAGCGCCATCGCACGAGTGAGTAGCGTCGGTGCACTTATGGGTATTTCAATTTTCTTTAGGATTAGAAATTAAAAAATGTAGTAACCAGTCGTTATTTTTTGGTTTGAAAAGACCGAAAAGAAACATTAGGCTGAATGTAGTGTGTGTGTGTGTGTGTGGGTGTGTGCCAAAAGGTTCACGTGACAGCACAACATTATACAGGCCATTATACAATATTGGTGCAAAGCAATACATTGTCCCAGCCCTAGTGGTTACTATGGTAACTGTCATAATCCGCATATTTCAGTCTTGTTAATAGCGCTTATCTATTTGGGGAAAATGACACAGACTTGAATGTCTTCTTAGTCAGTATAAATTCATTACGTTCAATTAGCCTACTTCCCCATAAACAGTTTGGGGAGTAATTCATTACAAAAGTAACTAGTTACAGAAATATATTACTTTTTTCAGTAACTGAGGAATATATTACTCAAAACAATACAGTAATATATTAGTAAAATACAGTAATATATTAGTCATTGCAATTTAAGTAACTCAAGTTACAAGTGCAACTCCCCCCAAACAAGATGCAGCATCAAATCAAGTTGGATACTGAAGAAAGAGGCTTTTGTAGCTAATGTCGTCAAAACAAAACACTTTAGAATGTGGACAGCTGAGGAAAAGCACTTTTGCTCTGTGGCATTATTCTCACTATTTTCTGTTCATATTTTGCCAAAAGTAACTCAAAGCTGTAACTAGTAATATAGAATATATTACAATTTTAAAGTAACTTGCCCAACACTGCTACACTAAAGGTATCTAAAAATGTTTGTGAAAGCTCTCAGTCGTTCAGGAAGTCTTAATCATAGTGAGGCTATTACAGTGAAATTGCAGTTTCACTCAGAGGCAGACCCATTTACCTCATCAAAGGCTGCTTTTTCATTGATCTCAATAGACCACTATAAAGAAGTGAGAGTACATGTCTCAATCAACTACAGCCTCCTTCTGGGAGGGGCCTGAGCCAGTCCAGTCGATGATTATTGTCCCAAGCATATACTTTCTAACTGGGTGGAACGGTTAACATTTGCAGTAGGAATATGGCAGTCCTGTCCCTTACTCCTGGCAGGGGCCTGAGCCTTACGCAAAGGCCTCTAACTTGTGTCTACTTGTCACACTTTCAGACCACAAGAGCTAAGAAGAAGCTCTTGTTGATAGAAGTGAAACATTCTCAACCAAATTAACCCAGTCTAGTTTATGATTCAAACCTCACTACGATGTACAAAAATGGTGAGGTTGATCTTGGCAATTTTAAAGGATTACCAGTCAAAAGCTTAATCTGGCATGTGGGAGCCTAATCCCTAGGTCCAAATAATTATCAGGTTAAACATTTGTAGATTTCTGTCAAGAACTGAGCCTCTTGCATAGAATTATATTGTAGCCTTCAACTGTGACTGTGAAATCAAATTATAGAGTTTGGGATGTTACCATGAAAATCCGGCATGTTTGTGGGCACTAGTAAACGCTGTCCATAGACTAACATTAGCTAAAACATGGAGAAAAGAGCCATGGGAGGACTCTGTAGCCGCTGAGTCTCTGCTGGTACTCTCTGTAGTGTCAACATGCTTTTATGTGAACGATAACTCCAGTACTTTATCTTTTTAAACCTACATTAGTTTATTATACATAGCTACAGAAGTGAACATTATGTGTTTTTCTATGAATTCAGTGTTGTTATCTTGTTATCTACTAGGCATGTTTGTACTGCCCTGGTGTGTGTGTTGTTTTTTTATGCGTTGTGAGATGAATTTCTACCTTGTTAAAGCTTTCTATTCTATTCCATTCTATTCTTTCTATTATGGAAAAAGCCTGCTGCAAACCCCATAATGCTTTTCTATGTGACATCTCGATCCTGAACTCTACAGAATGTGATCCCAAGCTACCTAAACATATCAACAACAATACAATAAAGAATTAGACCTTTGTTAATTCTATGAAACATTTAATGAACAAAAAATAATGATGATCAGTACAATAAACATTTCCAATTTCTTTATCAACCAACAAACCAGTGCAAACGTCTCCAAATTCGTACAACAATGACCATTTTTTTAACAATTTACCGACAACTCTTTTACATATAATATTAACACATAAACATCTGAAGAAGTGCAAAAATGATGTTGTTAGATTGTCTATAGATCTTTAGACCTTTCTCACAAAGGCAGTGGCGGGACAGTTGAATTGCTGATCTGTTTCGCTAGATGTCTTAATGATGACTGCCAATTTGACTGATGCCTTTATGAAATTGGTCGTGTATTGTCAATAATTATAGGGACAAAACACTGTTGGAAACTCCCAGCTAACATAAAACCATCCTTTACATTATATACTATTATATAAAGTGATATAGTTCTGAATAGGCTAAAAATGGACCACTAATGCATGGGTTCAGCTTGTGTTAAAATGCCACCTCCTAATGAATAGCCTATTTTGTGAGCAATACCTGGGGCGATGTAATTGTGTGCTTAGATTTGTGGAAATCCAGAAGTAATCTTTTTTTTCGTGTAGGGTTTGGGGATTGTAACATTTTAATACAAGTTGAAATGTTTTATTTCCCGACATCTTTGGAAAGCAGCACTATATGGGAACAGCAATAGGACATCAATTTTCACTTTTTTCATCCTCTTTGCATGCATTCAGCTGGGGTCCATAAAAGCACCTTTTATGTTACATAGCACCATTTTTTTCATATAGTATACCTATATATTAAATATTATGGAACCCATCCTTAGGCATGCATACACTCTAAGACTTTGTTTTCCGGATACCATTTCTAAATTAGCATTGCTTCAAACAGTACAAGGCAAGTTATGAATAACCATACAGTACTTTACATGTAGAGATGAACAAATACACTTTACATTAAATAAAGTGCTACCATACAAATCTTCCTTTTTTAGCCTTTTTCTATAGGACTAAGAGGACACACATCAATCTATTACATTATATTTATGCAAATATACACCTTTTCACATTGAACTCTTTTTAAATTAAGACATTTGAAAACATTATAATGAGAAACAAAAGAGATTAATTATTAGTATACATTCACATCACTCTACAAACACAAAAATTTACATTTAAACTTTGTAAAAGTTATTGTCTTCCTGGCCACAGCTGCGGCGTCCAGGTCAATGAGGAGCAGTTACAATCTGCTTGAACAAGATAACTGCTAAAACAAAGCACGATTGGAAATATACAGTCAGTCAAAGGTGCTTTAAGGCGTCAGGGTTGGAGTTTTCCTTCCGTTCACTTCTGTCCAACCACCTGTAGGCCTCTTCAAGTGCTCTGTGCTGACAGTGCAACCTCATTGAACAGCGGCCTTGAATGTCTCGTTACAGAGCCGCGGCGTGCGAGTCTGCCGACGGCTGCACGCACACACACGGTTTCCACTATAACACTTAATTTCACAAACATGTGTGAGCCCAGGTGTCAATGTACAGAACTGTGCAAAAGTCATAGATGTTAGCAGTGGTTCTGCATACGGTTCTGCATCTCCTTGTGCAAGATTTTCCCTTTTGTCATTGGCTGTTTGGTCAAAATGCCAGCCGGGTCTCAAACAATCTGGGACAACTATAACCGTTTGTTATTTTTATGCTACTGAAACATTTTGCGTTTGCGTTAACCGGCTGGATAGAAAGTTTTTACTCCTGAAGATCTTCCCTTTTCCCTTTATATAGAGCTGTGGAATGTGATGTCACGTAATGGGGCGTGGCCAGCAGATTGTGTTGATGTGTATGTGGTTGAGGCGCCATCTTACCGGTCCAAACAACAACTAAGGGAAGCTAGATGGACCAATAACTTCAGGATAGTCGGGGCCTGTTGTGTAGTTGACTGCCGTGTTAGAACGCATCATCTATGAGGGAATAATATTGAAAATGGGCTGTGTTTTCATTGTTTTGTGGCCCTGAAAAATGGTAGCAAAATTCCCATAATGCATTGCATTGTGACATCAGTTTCAAAGCTCTATATCACCTTTAACATTGTGAAAATACAAATACATTTGTTTTTAGAACGCAGACTCAATATTTACATAAATTTGTTAAAACTCGCTTATAGACCCTTTGTTTGTAAACATTCTGAGCTTAACTGGAGGCAGAAAGCGAGATCCCTATCTATTTCCATTGTAGCCGTTGTCATAGTAATGATAAACAAATGTCTAACTGTTGTTGGAAATATCAGATAAAACCTTATTTTATCGTCTCAAACGTCGCTCCTCTTGTTCTTGCTCCTTAAGCCACAGCAGGACCACATTTTGTTGTTGTAGTTTTACACTTATAATGGCTAGCTTTAGTTTAATCTAATTTATCTTGCTCACTTCCTGCCTCCAGCTGATGTCACTGACGATGTAAGCAGCGAAAGGGTCTTTGGACATTTGCACAGAACCGTGTATTCTTGACTCCTCACAGATAAATATGTTTTTTCTTGGAATAAGCATTTTAAAAGATTTGTATTGCATGAAATAAAGTTAGGGTAACATAATAACTCAGCCCTTGTATTTTCTCCTGTGTTGCGATGCCTAACTGCGGAGGTTTCCATGTGAAGAACTGTATAAAGGTGAGAGCGGTGGACTATATTTACATCTGTTACATTGCTTGCTGGCTATGAGGACTGCATGTCATTGAAATGTGAGGTAAAACGGTTGAGCGGAAACTAAAAGACATGCTGTAACTGGGCTAAGACACATTTTGCAGAAGATAGAAACAAATTACAAGAGAAATAAAAATCTTACACACACAATTACCAGTATACTTTCTGCACATTGAAATATTTATCTGGAAATGCAATTATCCTATAGCCTTAAGTGCTTTTTTTTTAACAATCTGGGTCACTAATCTTTGCTAAATTTGAAAGCTTAATAATCATGACCTATTTGGCGATATCTTAAAAGTAACAGAGACGTTAGAACGACATAAGTGCAACACTGAACGGAAAGAAAGTGATAAATGTAATGGTTTAACATCATCACCACTTTGAATCTCCCTTTGAAGCATGTACGAATCCTTTCTGGAGTTGATGCCTATCCTGCGTGTCCTCACTTCACCTCGTTGCTTTAAAAATGAAATGTGCACTGTTGCCAAGGCAACAGCACAGACACTCGGCCTGATGTGGCCCCTTCACCGAGCTTTGTTTGAATGTTAACAGTCCTGTAAACAAACGGCTTTTACAACTCATTCTGCCTTCTGCCATGAGTCTGTAAAAGTACAGAGTAGCAAAGTATGATTCTAATGAGCCAACAAAGCCATGGATTCATGAAAATCTCAAAAATATGAGAAATGATTGTAACATTGATGTGGATGGAGAGATGATTGTCATATTATGCCAAAGGCCTGGACAGACGTGGTCCCTAAATAGATAAAGTCTAGCTATTGCAAAGCAATTAAAGTGCTTTTCTGTGTAGATGTTGGGATTTTTTATTAGAATGACCCTTTAACATGTTAAGAGAAATTAGTTATTTTTAATAATTGTATTTACAATAAGTGCTTTGATATATGTACATCTCAAACTTCATATTTTTTATGTAAGCTTCATAACGCTAAATATGTGTAGCTGTATTATTTCCCAACTAAATAAATTTGTGCTTAAACGATTCTGTATATACTTCCTAAGCTACACAGACGAGTCGTGTGCTTACATGCATCATGGCATTGGTTAAAAGAAGTGCCTTAAGAACAGCTCTTAATTACTTTGTTCCACCTGAACACTGGGGCAGAGCAAAGTGTGCAGCTTATACGTCAGAGACACAGAGCTTACTCTTACATCTCGCAGTGTGTGGTTGAGGATATTTACATTTTTAGTTTCAAAATCAGCCAAATTAGTTACTACTTATTTAGCATCTTTGCTGATTCTGTAGGCAAAGTAAATACAGGAGCCAATAACCACGTGTTCACTGGCCATCGCCAGTGTTCCCTGGGCTTTGTGGTGATGTATATTGATAGCTACAGTAAGATGAACAGGCATACTGTAATTGGCAAAATACTGTGTTTTACACAGTGTGCTCAAGCCCAAGACAAGTTTCTCTCAGGGATTAAAAAATTGCTATTGAAAAATGAAAAAGTGTTCAAGAGGCCCCTCCCCAAGAACAGCATTTTATAGACTGACTAAAATGTAAAAGGGGTGATTTTGGTCAACATGAATGAAAGGAACTGGGGCACATGTCGGAGCCCTTTCATGTTGTCCGTCTGTGCACTCTTGTTCACTAATCACTACGTCAGCACCTGATCGAGGTCCTGTCTGCTACATTTAAAGCACAAAGGTTTGTCATTTTTTATCAACAGCAGCGTCACGAGCAGCTGAAATTAGCGTAGCACCAAAAAAGACTCAACTGTTGAATGTTCATTCATCCAAATTTAGGGTTTATCCTACTAACCCCGAGGCAATTCTTTCTTGGCTGTTTACAAATGAAGCCTAAAATAGTCAACAAAAAAATCTTTCAAGTATGTCTCAAGGCTTCACTAAGGTCACTTTGTCAGTGCCTAAATGCAATTTTGAACCGTTTACTCATAATCACAAACTTTAGAGGCATTAATTTCAAAGGGCAAGAAAAAAAGCTATTGTGAGGTCCAATGAGTGATGCATGATAAGTGTTGAGACTAAACCTGTATAATGTACATTTTCTGTAAAAGCTGCCTATTTTATTATTTAACATCTGGCAGGTCTAGGACTAAAAAAGACCTCTCAGCAACATGCCAATGGAAAAAGAACCTCTCATCTGTGCTCAAGGGGTCCCCTGCCAGCTTTTTTAGTCCTGTGGATATGTGGAGATCTGTCACCCCTCATCACGGTCAGAAGTTTAAGTTCAAGTATTCTTATTGAGGCTTCTATTCTCTTGGGTCTGGAAAAAAAAACAGCTTGGGCCATAGACACTAAAAAAGGGGTTGACATATTGTGCTGGTGTCCTGCCTGCTCCAGTCTGCTCAGGGCTCCTAATTAACTCATTTTGATTCTTAACAGAACCCCCATCAAGTAATAACACGTCTATAACTCAACATTGGCACTCATTTGGCCGTTCTGTTACCGTGCAATGACATAATCCGCATAAGGTAAAGACAAGTGGCACTGATGAGGAGTAGCATATTTCTAGTAGGGCTGAAATTGACACTTAATATTTAGTAGAAGTCTATTTTTTCATGGATTTGTTTAGGTAAAATGTGTCTTGGGAATGCGTGGCCCAATGACTGAAGTAGGAGTGAGGCCTGGAGACTGTTAAGGTCAGGACACCAGCACTGCTACCATGTCTCTGCCTTTTATGCCTTTTTTTTATGCCCATTTTTTTTTTTCATGATAGATCCTAACATACTATTGGTCTGATCCACTAGGTGCCACAAACACATGGTGCAGACTGCAGCCTCCAATCTGCCAAGGTCCCAGCGCTTCAGTCTACCATAAGGATCATTAAACATTGCCCATATAATTTGAGGTTTACCGTTGTGATGCAAAAAAGGCAACAGCAAAAAAAAAAAAGCAACGTTTTCTAATGGCACTGGGACTTGATGACATCTTGGCAGGTTAAATCTGGAGTTTGCCAGCCCATCGCAAGTGAGCCAGAGGAATAACAGGGGGCATCTGGGGACACGTACAGCCAACATGAAGCAGTAGAGCCTGCGCGGTACTGCCTGTTCTGTCCACACCTGTGACACATGCAAAGCGCAGCGCATACATACAGTACCATCAGGCGTCATGTTCCTCGCTGTCCTGTCGATCGTCTGTCCTCTTGTCTTTGTGACAAGAAAAGATGCGTCTCATTTCCTCCTCGTATTTGATGAAGTTCTCTCCGAAGCGTGCCCAGGCTTTCAGTGGAACCGTGATGGTGTTTCTGTATGGCTGTCTCACTTCGCTAATCTTCAGAAACACACCATAGCGGTTAGACCCAACATCAAAGTAAAACCTCTTGTTGTCGACTCTGAAGGAGGCAGCCTCTGGGAGCTCTGGCTGCTCGTCGTGGTTCCGTGCAGCCCCTTGGCCGCGGTCCTCGCCATCATCGTCCCCGTAGTCCTCAATGAGCTGAGACAGCGCGTCCCTGAACTCGATGAGTCCCTGCGCGGGCAGTACGATGGTCTGCTCAATGCCCTGGCCATAGTAGCCCATAGTGCCGTGACCCTTGCTGACAGTTTGTCGAATGCGGAGGAACCTGCCCCTTTGGTTCTCCTTCAAGTCCAAAAAGTACTTTCTGTTGTCTCTCTCTATAAACTCGCTTTTGAGCACACGGTGCGCGTGGTCCTCAGATGCGGCCGAACCAGTTGGAGAGAGTTGCTCCTGCGGTCTCTTGCGCGCGTCCTCGTTGGGGGGCGCCAGGCTCCCCCGCAGCCCAATCCGGGCATAGTAGTCTATGAAGTCCCCCAGACAGTAGCGCAAAGCCGGGGCCATGGACATGGACAGAGTGAGCTTACTCTTTCTGATGTTGTCATGGCGCCCCCTGCCAATCCAAACCTCTGCGATTTTGAGGAAGCGCCCGCGTACGCTCTGCTTCACGTCCAAGTAGAAGCGCTTCTTTTGGATGTCCACGCGTTTGGAGGCTAACTCCTGGATGTCACTGCCCTGCTGTGGCTGCGGGTTGGAGCCGGTCTGGATGAACTGCTGAGGATATGTCGGTCTCTGTGGTGGATCTGATGCAATCTTTCCCCTGACTCTTTCCATGCTTCTGCAACATCCATCAGCCATCATGATTTATATTTCCACAGTAGACACCGCAACAAAATGCGATGTCCCCATCCCAATCACTGCCGAAGAGGAGAGCTAATCCATGCAACAACTGCTGCTGGCTGCGGGAAACAACTCCTATCCTCAAATGACCCGAAAATGGCAGCTAGTTTGGAGTCGTCAGCTGTTCCAAATTCTGTGTCCCGACAGAGAGGTCACACTACACTATCACAACTACTCTTCTGCAAACGTCTGACACATATTCAGTCACATTTTTTGTAAAAGCTACCCTTTTTGCTGAAGGAGTCAGAGAAGCAACCAACCTGAAATGGGAGGAGGCGTCCAATACTACATGAACCCGTTGAACCTATTCTTCCCCCTCCCCGTCCTGAGAATACCTCAGTTAAAGGGACATGCCGCACACATACGCACACTCAGTCGCGTAATCTACACAGCGAGCTCCGCTGCGGCTTTCATTCAACAAAATCACACTAATGTATTTTTCGATAGCCTTTTCTGTTTCGGAATATTGGGAGAGCATTGATTATTGGCGATTATTGGCCTTGTTCCTGACGATCCCTTCCCAATAGTGATCAGGTGATAGCCTATAGAACATTGTGTCAAACCAGAATTGAATTAGCCTACTCAGGCAAATATGCATGTGTTAAATACTAGATTTTATTTAGGCATTTAGATATATGAACTTCCTAATAATACTGCTGCCCCCTCTGCTTTCAGACCAGTGGCATGTCCAGACTTTTCACTGGGGTGGCACAAGGACGGAGGGCCTTTTCAAATAATTTGTAATAACACTTATAGGAGATAAGATGATAAGATATTGATCTCACGATGGAGAAATTTACTTGTCACAAGGGGGTGCAAAAGGTCAGGAAATGTGCCATCAAAGAACCAAGTTTGCAAAACAGGTAATAGTAACAATAGAGTAGAATAAAATTAAATAAATATATCTTAGTATCTATCAATAAACTGTAAACATCTCGTATGTACACTAAATAAAATAAACTCTAGAGGAAAAGGATAAACAAAAGGGGAAAAAAAACAGAAATTAAACAGTATGTGATATGAATGAAAAGTGAATCCAATACTGTATCACAGTTGGCAGTGCAGATGAATATACAGTATAATAAGTAAATGTTTACATTCATGTGGTTGATTGATGAGTAAAAAACTACCATAAAACACCTCTGCAGCCACCCTGAGTAGGGTGGCACCTGGGCCGGCCCAGCAGAATCTAGGCCACCCCCCTAGTCTGAAACGCCCCTGTTTCAGACTAATTGAGCACTAATGTCTTTATGCTCAGAATCAGTCTTTATCGCCATTGTCAATGAATGGTTTGTCAATGAATGGTTTCCCAGAATTTTCTTCGGTGTACACTCCTCGTGCAACATGAAACATAAACTTGTAATAATGACAAACAATAACCTATGGAAAAACAATTATAAAACTATAAATATAAAAAACGAATAAAATAGCAAATTAACAGACAGCAGCATAAAACAGATGTACATTAGCAGCAAATGTGAGTGTGGACATACCACATACTGTATAGAGCAAATAGAGCAGTGCAAATGGCTGGAAAAGGTCATTCAGTTTACATTAGGCTGATGCAGTTATTAAAGGAACAGGCCACAGTTTTTACATACTGAGATATGATCTTACCTGAGCTTAGACGAGTTGATGCGTACCTGTCTGGTCTTTGTGTGTGCCCTCAGTCACGCAAACAGGCTGAAGATGTTGTTAGCATTAGCCTCTGCTAGCATATTCCTATGGATCCAAACGGGGGAGGGGTGGTTAGAAGCCACCAAGCCCCTCCATGTTTTCCCTATTTAAATACGGTTATGTGAGTAGTTACACAATCAAAGTATAGTTACACAAAATTAAACATAAAAAGGGGTATTATATTGTATTGGCTGGAACAGGTTATTCAGTTTACATTAGTCTGATGCAGAGTCACTAAGTGCTCATGGGTCTGATACAGAGGTATTGAATATTATTAAGTGTTCATGAGCCTTGCGGAGGGGAAAAGCTGTTCTTGTCCGGAGGTTCTGATCCGGAGGG
>OMNZ01016718.1:15588-33305 GCA_900303255.1 Lesueurigobius sanzi
TTACTACTATTACTATTACCTGTTGTTTTGCTTCTTTGATGACACTTTTCCTGACTTTGTGCACCCCCCTGTGTTGATACTGTCCTAAGAGCTGTTGTGACAAGTAAATTTCTCCATTGTGAGATCAATAAAAACTATCTTATCTTATCTTATTGGCTGGAACAGGTTATTCAGTTTACATTAGTCTGATGCAGAGTCACTAAGTGCTCATGGGTCTGATACAGAGGTATTGAATATTATTAAGTGTTCATGAGCCTTGCGGAGGGGAAAAGCTGTTCTTGTCCGGAGGTTCTGATCCGGAGGGCCCTGAGGGGAGAGGGTCAAACAGGTCATGTCCAGGGCGAGTGAGGGGCAGATGGAGCATGAGATTGACAGACGGATCGGTGCAGTGTCTGCAGTGATGTGGTCATTGTATCAAGCCGTTGTGGTGAAGGAGCTGAATCGAAACACAGACAAAGCTCTCGATCTCTCATGTAAGGTCATGAGATTTGGGTCCTGATCGAAAGGACAAGATCGTGGATATAAATGGTTAAAATTAGTTTCCTCCGCAGGGTGGCTGGGCGCACCCTTAGTGGATAAGGAGCTCAGTCACCCGGGAGGAGCTCAAAGTAGAGCTGCTGCTCCTTCACTTCGAGGGGAGTCAGCTGAGGTGGTTCGGGCATCTGTTTTGGATGCCTCCTGTGCATCTCTCTGGAGAGGCTTCCCAGGCTCGTCCCACTGGGAGTAGATCCCCAGGAAGACCTAGGACTAGGTCTTTCAGCTGACCTGGGAACACCTCTTGATCCCCCCGGAAGAGGTGTGCATGGAGCTGTAAATCTAGGCATCTCAGCTCAGCCTTCACAAGCTGGCTCCAGATAAAGCATTTTTATTTATTCCCTTTCCATGTTTACATTCAGTTCATAAGGTTTTTTGTTGTTTGCTCTTTTTTCACGTCCAGATGAAGTCATACTTTACATATAATAATACAGATGAAAGTAATTCCAGTGACACTGGACTGAGGTAAACCAACTAAAAAAAGTAAAAACACTAGAAACCTAAACTATATCTTTCGAGGGATCTGACGCATGGCCTATTTATTACAATATAGATCACCCCTTTAGAAGTTTAAGTACAGAAGCTCGCACTAGTTTCTATAAAAATAAGAGAATAGAGAATGTCTGTAGCAGATTTCACACTCGTATCACTAACTGAACGATTGTGTGCTACCATTTTAATTTGAGCAAATTAAAAGTTCCCTGGCATTAAATAATCACACTTGAAAGTATAATTATTGACATTTCATGAGGGTACTTTCTTTTAATTAAAATTCAAGTGCATTACCCAGTTTGGTTGGACGAGACATAAACTTACATTTTTGAGTCCAACTCAGTGGATCCTTTGTCACTTGAAAAGACAATGCAAAGCAGCTGAAAAAAAGTTCCTTGTATAAGATTTTGTGTCTTACATTAACAAATACAAACATTTGGAACATGCAATAGCATCTCAACAGTATTATTAGCATTGTTTCAGCAATGAAGATGCATGGGACAAAGCCATTCTACATATACATGTATAGTGTAACACTTTTGGTACATAAGTAACAGTGTGCAGATCACAGAGGCAGCAGACTGGACAATGGACACATCAGGAACAGTTTTACTGCTGCAGTCAGTTCATGAAGCTGGTTAACGCTTAGACAATAAGCTTTAAGTGTTATCTTTGAAAGAACAGCTACTAGTGGACAGTTAAAACACTGGACTGAAGTGTGGTGATGTGCAAAATAAAAACTCACAGATTCTGCTGTTAAATTGAAGTAAACAAAAGGATAAAAAGGCACATAATAATATACAATAGTTCATGTTTGAGTCTGTGGCTTTACTGATGCCTGTAGCCACCTAGCTGAGGCATATAACTGGAGATAGGTGATGATGATGCTAGCCAGTCATCTGGTTGACCATCAGCAGGGGTCATTTCCTCAGAGTCCTCTTCCACGGGACAAAAGTCAAGTGTCTTGGCCTCCATCTCCAGATGGTTGGGGTTGTCAGAGTTCCCCTCACAGTGACTGAGGCCGAGATGGTGAAACCGCTGGGACTGTCTGCTGCCCTCTAGAGACAGCATGTCTGGATTCTCCTCTGACTCCAGGAGGGGCTGAGTGGACTCAGACCTGGAAAATACAGCTTGCTGGGGTTGCAGACTTGGTGTCTGACCCTTGTAGCCACTAGAGGCCACCACTGAGGAGTACTGCACTGTGCTGGCAGTTGTGTCAGCCATGTCCCCACCCTCATCGCTATCAGACACACTCTGCCGTGGAGAGGACATACAGGAGGAGCCTCCAATTCCACTGCTGTGCTCCTCAGACATATACTTGTCCTTCTTCAGAGGGAGACATGTCTTGTCCTCTTCAAAGACTGATTTTCCATCACACGCATCAACATCAAGAACACTGATTCCAGACAGACAGTTCTCACTTGGAGTTTCTGCCTGTTAACAAATCAATTAAGTCAGAGTTATAATGGGAGATATTAAAAGTGACAGATGGCAATGATAAAACATGATCCTAATACCTTTGGGTAATCAGGAGACCAGGTCCCAATAGTGCTTTCTCCAGGATTAGGGATGTCAGGCCAAAAACTTTTCTTAATGCTATAAAATATTAAACATTGTCAGAATTTGTCTGAAAATTGTAAAAAGTCATAATTTCAGCTAATTTAGTCATAGCACTGTCCCAATTATAGCATGTACCTACAGTATATGTACCTATATGGACAAAAATAAATCCTGCACTTACACATCTCTCTTACAGAGGCAGAGCAGCATGGTTAAAACCACCACAAATAAGAAGATGAGGCTCACTCCAACCACAATACCCTCGATCTCACCAGGCGCTAAAAAAATGAAGATATATTTTATTGAATACACAGTCGTCCAGGAATTTTCCATTGTGATAAAGCATTTCAAATATCTATTTATCTTTGCCATCATTGAATATAAACAATGGAAACATTGGCAGTGTGGTAGCCTGACCCATCTTTCTAGTTTCTCTTTTCAGTTAAACAATAGTCTTGAAATTAAAGACACAAATATTATACCAATGAAATCAGAGCAAATGAGAAAGAGCAGAAACAAGTACAGTATAAAGAATGGGAAAATATACAAAATACAAACTGTAATGCACTTTGTCCCGAAAAAAAAAACGACACTAACTGGTGTCAAATATAACAATGTACCAAGAGTATGGGGTGTAAAAGACTTACCATACTTCAGAGTTGTAAATGAGTGGGTAACGCCATTAGCGTCACCCTTGATGTTTGAAATCCTTATGTGTACATAATACGTGGTGCTTCGATCCAAGTTTTTCAGAGTCCATGAGCGTGAGACACTTGGGACTGAGAGAGCTGCAGCGAAATAACAACATCCATTTTCTTGTGGTTTGGTAAAGTTTATCGAAGTTAGTCTTAAATGTCTCAACTTAGCCCATACCTTTGAAGTTAATTCCATCGTTGTAAAAGATTGTGTAGTTTGTAATGAAACCCCGTTGTTGGTCCTCAGGAATTTCCTCCCACGTCAAATAAGCATCTGTGCATCTGGGCTTACTATTTAATTTAGAAGGGCCCTTCAGTGGAGCTGTGAACACAAAGGTGCACCTTTAAAGATAAATAATACAGTTTACATACCCTGACAGAATTATCGAATATGAATGATAACACAAAAACCTTTATTTCACTTATGGTCAGTGGGTGCGTGAAGCCATTTATTGACAAATAAATGTTTGTTTACGCTTTTCACCTAGAGAAACTAGCAAAAAGTTTACATATTGTGCATCTTGAAACAAACATCCATCTTTTCAGAGAGTCCAATTTTGTCAGAGTCCTGTATTTCAGCTGAAGTGAGTTTTTCTTTGCTCCTGAACGGTTTTCCTGACAGTTGATCAGGGGCATTTGAATAGTTTCTGTTTCATTATGATTTCAAAAGAGTAAACTCAGTTCTTTGACAATAAATGGCTTTGTACAACCACTAACCATGAGTGAAAAGATTTCAGTGTTATCATTCATATTCTATGAAAAATGGCCAAAAGATTAAAAGGGTATGTAAACTTTTGAGCACAACTGTATATGACCAATTTATTCATACATTGTTTTTATATTTTATTTCATATTGTACCTCCTTGTTCAAGATATGCTTCTACGTTTGTTGGCTTCCCAATCCATCCAGAGTATAACGGATACACGGACACGTTGTACCGGACAAACTTCTCAAGATTTCCTATAAATAAAAAATAAATGAATATCTATCAAAGTATAACATAGATTATATGATTCATCTGTCCATAAAGAATGTGTCTAAAAGCCTTAAATAACATTGACCTCGGATGTTTGCTTTCCTCATCTCCTTTTTTTCCCTTTGCCAGTCCATATCATCACCACTGGTCCACTGCACCAGATACTCAGAAATCCCCGTGCTGTTGGGAGCGCTCCATTCAACAAACAGCTTGCCCTCTTCAGAATAAACGTTGACCTTCTGCACTGGAGCAGGCACTGCACACGAAAGGCACAAATACAGCTGTTACACCAAATGCCATGAACACATGTTACAATACGCTCATAATCCATGTGTCGGCTGGAACGTACTGCTTTCTTTTTCAGGGATCACGATTGTAGCTTCAGGAGAGTTTCCCTCAGAATTGACAGCAACGACTTTGACAATAAGTGGCGTTTTATCAGTCAGGTGAACATGTTTCAACTCGGTAACAGTCTCAGTTGGATCAAGGACCTGGATGGTCTCCCACGCAGCACTTTTGTTCTGCTGTTTTCCCATATAGTCTTGAATCTTTAATTGATAATTTGTTATATTTCCATTGGCATACTCTGGCTCCTGGATAGAATACAATTAATCATACATTTTTAACTGATTTACTTACTACTTTGTTTTACGCATTTGTGAGACTACAACTTTACATCTGTGTAGGTTCTCAGTCAGACAGGAGTTGTCCATCGTAGGCAAAGATTCTTCGGTCTTCATCTGTACTCTGTAGTTGAAGTGTAGGACGTTTCGATCTTTGGATAAAGACCGAAACGTCCTATACTTCAACTATAGAGTACAGATGAAGACCGAAGAATCTTTGCCTACAACTTTACATATTTCACAATCAATTGTAAACATTATTCACCTTACTCAGCAAGATCACTTGTCGTCCATGTGCAGCCTCACTTTCTGTCATAATTTGCCACACATCTGGTTTACTCGTTGGTTCTGTGAAGACACACAAATTAAATTGAGAAGAATCATTCCTGCAGCGAAGCTCCAAAGTGATGCTTACTGTGTGCAGGAGTTTGCTTTGAAGAGTTGTTACTCCACTCGCTCCAGTAACCGTCCTTATCATTTTTGCAGCGTACTTGAGCAGTATAGACTGTGAATGGTCGAAGATTTTGAAGCCTGAAGGACTGTATGTCGAAATTTGTGTCTCCTGGTGGCACCTGAAGGAGAAGTTGCAATTACTTTCACAGGTGATCGTTTGCCAAACTGTAACTAGCCAGTCATGCCATGACGTATCTGCTCATTACACATTCATTCATACATTCTGTTACAATTACAACCATAAGATTTAAAAAAAACTTACATAAGACCAGTTTTGGGATCCCTTTGAAGTAAATCGAACTTCGTAAATTAAGTTTAGCTGTTCTTTCTTGATTGGACGTGTCCAGTTTAGGAGGAGGGACGTATGAAAAGTTTTCTCTGAAATGATATTGACGTGGGATGGAGGAAATGTCTTTACTGTAACAAATAAAAAAAAGGGGTCATACAGATCAAGTAGAAATGTAACAGTAACAATAACAAAGAATTAGAATCTTGGCCAGTGCCACTCTTCCTTCTTTTCAAAGACTGGCTTAAAAGCTACTTGTTTCTCTCTATTAATAATGTCAATATAGATAACATGAATCATCATCGTAATGGAATAATTAACGGCCCATAGGCTTTCACACCAGGAGAGAAAATTCCTAGTCTGTGAAACCTTCATTGACAATGGCAATAAACTCTATTCTGATTCTGATGTTCAGTCTGACATGAGGGTTGTGTCTTCTACATTTCCATCTATTCAGCAGACACAACACATCAATGGCATTGTTCATTTTAGTCAAAAGTACAGTGGGTGTACTTTTTCAATTTAATTCAATTTCAACAACAGTAATAACATTATTTAAACAAATAAATAATGATCAATTATACACCAGAATTATTCTGAGCAAACTAACTTTTCTTTGTCTTTTGGGTTTTTCTGTTGTCCCTGTTCAGGAAATGTGTATTGTATGATTATGCTCTTTTATAGCATTTCTCAGTTAGTTAACTAACTGAATTGTAAAGGTTAAGGGTCATGGCTGCCCAAAAATTAATCCAAGCTTTACTTACTAAAGGAGTTGGCGTCCATTGTTAGATGCTCAGACTCCACTTTTCCAAGTGCATTTTGTGCTTCTACCCAGATTTCCAAAAACATAAAATTTGGGTAAACCTGTGTGTCTATATCAGCACTGCTTCCTTCTGTTGTCTCATTATAGCTTTTATAGCTGTGGGGGGAAAAAGCACAACATTGATATTTGTATAATTCTCTCCAATTCGAACGATGTCCAGTACTCACGTGTGAACATGGACATATACTGTGTAAAGCATTTTGAAATCCCAGTGTTTCTGATTCTTTGGTTCCCACTCACAGTGCATGATTGGGGAGATGGAAGTTTTATCTTGATTTGCCATACAAGAAAGGTTCTTGGGCTTCTTTGGGAGATCTGGCAAAGTAATATATTAAATTAGAAGTGCATCAAAGCAAACTCAGGTTTGCTGCTTGTCACAAAGACTAAACTTACAGCCTTTTTTTAGCAAGATGCCATGGACATATTTCCATTGGTTGAGTTGAACATGTGGTGATTTTTTCTCGCTGTAGCAGAAGAGCCATGGGGGTGTTTCCTCAGTGATTGTGATAGTAACATTCAGAGCAGAGTCATTGATCTTCCTGTACTGCTCTTTGGGTATAACACTACTGGCGAGCCTCCAGTTTAGGTCATCTGCAGTAACTTCAGTTGTGTTTTTGATTAAACATGTTGCAGTGAAGTTTGTCCCAATCTGCAACAGTGCACGCTGTGGTTCAGTCATCAAAAAATATTCAACACCTGAAAAAAAAAGTGTAGTGACCAAAGGTAAATAATCATAAAAAGACACAATGTCACATTGAGAGTTCCACTAGGGCCAAAAACCCTTTGGTACAAAACCCTTTGATAAAAAAGTATTAACCTCCTGACACCGGACCATGGGGAACCAAGCCTTCAGCCCTAACCCTCAATCACTCAATCCCACATCCCATTCAGAACTCAGACTCTTTAGAGAATTTCACATTTTCAATTTCAAATCACTCCTCATCTTATTTTGTAGTACCTATGTTAAATGTTTAGTGTCTGAAAAATCACTATATATTACTATTATTATTATTTACTTATTTTGCATGCTTGTGTTTAACATTTGCAGTCCCGGGTGCAAGCCATGCTCCTAGGGCGCAACAAACTTGTGATGGAGGTTCTATTTCAGAGACAAAAAATATCTTAGTATATGCGCTGTTCCCAGTAGACTGATTTTCTGAACCTGCATCAGGTCTGTGTTTCCTGGGATTTGCTCTGAGCTTGTTAAGGTCCAAGTGCTCCAATGACAATTGGTATTATACGGATCTGCACTCCCCACATTTTACCAATTTCAATTTCCAGATCTTTGTATTTAGACCAGGGGTGCCCAAAGTGGGGCCCGTGGGCCAAATTCGCCCTTTCAAGGGTTTTGATTCGGCCCTCGAGATGGTGCTTAGATTTCTAAGGAGTTTTATTTTTACTCATTTGTGACTGAATAAACTGCCGTAAGTACCTAAGAACATCAAAACAGCATGTCCCACTCAAAAGTACAGAGTTATTAAAAGGTTATTAAAAGATAGATCTGTTTAAAATGAGTCTTTACATGTGAAACATTATTGCATTTGGCCCTTCGCACACTAATTTGGCCCTCCATGGAAAAAACTGATTTAGACAGTTTTTCATAAACTTTCACTTAAGTGTTTCATTCAGAATTGACAGCGATGTCAATCAATATGCACTCCTTCTTCTTGTTTTTTATTACAATGTCTGGTCTATTCGCTGTCACTTGTTTATCAGTCTGGAATAGTTACATGATCTTTCTCTTGGACGGTGGCTGGCTGGTGTTCATACCATTTTTCAGGTGTTACTACATATTATTATTATTATAAACCCTTGGGGCGCCAGAGTAGCAAAACAATGCACTTTGTGTTACTTTTCCTGTCACCTGGGTCAAGAGCGATCTGAACAAACATCACACACAAACACATCATAAAAACAGCAATGGATATCAGAAACAAAGTGATGAAAGTTTAGGTGTAAGTTGGAGATGTGAGAGGAATTGTTGATACATTTATCTGTTGTTTTCCATGTCAAAAACAAATTTGGAACCAAAAAAACTCCAGGGAGAGCGAGTTGATGTTGCAGAAATAATGAAAGATTTGATAATTTATTGACCACTTCACCTGATATGGACTGTACAGTACCCTCCATATAACTTCATAGTAGTTAGACATTATTCCCATCGTTAGATCATATGAAGTAATTATACATGCAGCTCAAGCTCTATTCCAGTGGATTCACACACCAACAACCTCTGAAGGTTTGACTTTAAAGGTTCTGTTAAAAACAATACGATAGCAAAAGGCTGGGCACCTGAGCTTTGTTTAACTGTGTTTATGTTTACATTTTATAGTGAGATTTCAATAAAACTACTCGTATTTGGCTTTGACTTGGACTGAACATTTCATTCCACAGCTCTCACTTTGCGGAAAAAACATCGGGATATATATATATATATATATATATATATATATATATATATCGATATTCAACCTAAATATATCGGGATATGACTTTTGGTCCATATCGCCCAGCCCTACGATAGCGTCATAATCAGGGCACAGAAATGGGTTCGTGTTTTAGGTCACTAACACATGTACATTCATTTTTTTGGAGGGGTCAGCGGACAACACACTTATTACAGAGGTCAGTGTGTGTGGCTTTTGGAATAACAACTGCATATTAACAGAATAGAAAACATGCATTTACTGACCTTCGGAAACAGCGATAGCATGGGCCACGCAGGCCAACACAACCAGCCGCACCACTCGGACACAAACCATGGTCAGGGTCTGATATACAAATAAATATAATACAGATATAAAAACACACAAGAAATGTATCTTCTCAGAGCAAGAAACGCCTGCCCGGTATAACTAAGTGAGCGTGCTGCTGTCATATTAGCATTTTAAGCTCATGTCTCTCTGTCGTGTCGCAGCTGACGCCATATTGTTCGGAGAAGTAAAGGCGACGTAAAGTTGCTTACCCGCGAGCAGCTCCTGTAGGAATGCTAAACTAACATGTCTATGTGGCTATTACGGAACAAGAGACGACTGTCGTACATTTGCTGCACGGTGGGTACATCATTCTGGCCATAGACGATGGACAAGTTTGAGAAAGCCCACCCACTTCCCGTCAGAGGAGGAGACCGCCTCTGTCGCAACCTAAAGGCATGGCGCCACTTTCCCCGATCTGTAAATCATGTGGATCGGCGGAATCCATTCGCACAACACCGATGTTGCTTTACAGATCTGCGGAAGTAAACTGCAAGCGTCTTCTGATTGGACAAAAATGTGTTTGTCCAAGCTTTTTAACCAATGATTTGTGGATGTTGTGTCTATTTGGAGGATGGGCGGATACTCGACTGTGTCCATTTCCAGTCTGTTTCCGCCCCTTCTGTTTTTTTTTGGCAAAGACCCAAACACTACAGACGCAGACAAAAACACACATGCACATATACAAACAAGAAAACAGGATGTTCATGATTTGTTAAAATAAGTTAAAGATACATTGTGGTACCCTTTGTGTGGTTGGAAAAAAAAAAACTTGATATTAGTGGTATTTGACATTATGGAGGATGGAACGTATGCGTAACCATGGAGATGGTTCCATCAGCGGAAGAAAAAGTTACACAAAGCATCAGATAAAGCCCAATCTTATGAGTTCGGAAATATGATGTCATATCGCAAAGCATTATGGGATTTGCAGAACGTTTTTTCCATAGTAAACCAATGGAGGTTTTAAAAAGTAAAGGGTAACTGGAGTTATCGTTCATATTAAAGCATTCTGACTCTACAGTGAGTTAGATGTATTTACCAGCAGTCACTAAGCTGCTCACGGAGCTGTTCCACAGCTCTTTTCTCCACTTTTTATTACGTTTCTTGCCAATGTTAGTCTATGGATAATGTTTGCTAGTAGCTGCAAACATGGCGGATTTCCATGGCAACAGTGGGTTACAATTCTTAATTAAAAATGAACAGGCTACACACATTTTTAGTTTATGCTTTTATTTATATTGTCAATAGGTCTTCCAACAAGTGCTTTCCATCAGTAACAATTTATAAGCTAAATGAAGGAAAGAAGTTAGTGGAGTTTATGTTTTAAGATGCTGTTACAAACATTTGCACAAACCAAACCACCTTTTTCAGAGAAGAAACAGAAAACAATCTACATACTATAGAAGACAAGACGAGTAAAATGCAGGCTACTGGTAATATTTGGTTGTTTTTGATATTTAAAAAGAGAGTAAACCACAAGCAATAAAGGTTTTATTATTTAGACTGTAATACAGGGGAATCTTAGTTCTTGTTTTATCTTTTCAGATGGTACCAGACAATTATAGATTGTTAAGCTCCATGAGGGTTTGGTCCAATACCTGATGCATTTCCAGGTTTTCTTCTTTGGCTTGAGCCAGGTTCTCTGCAAATGTAGATAATATGATAAATTACTTGAGAGACATGTTAATGCTGGCTCTAAAAAGAAACGGCAGAAAGAGCTTTATATTTCTTTTAAAATGCACTTCCAGTAAAGTGAGGTTTGGCAAAACCGCTGTCAGTAATCTAACTTAGTTAGACTACTAACTGAGTACTTTTAAAATAAAGTAATCAGTAAAGTAACTAAGTAACTTTTTAAAAGAGTTATTAGTAATCAGTGATCAGATTACTTTTTCAAGGTAATTGTGGCAACACTGCTCTTCAGGACCTTTAACACAGTATACGAAAAGACTGAATTCAGTTCTACTTTTATAGGACAGGAAGGAGATTTATTTTGGTGGTAATAAGGTATGTAAACCATGGCTGCCATTGGGGTAGACTGACAGAGGTGCGACTGCACACATCTGCCTCATTGATTCATCCGACCACCACCATTATCTTTTACACACTACATTCACGCAGCCAAGGTGGGTGAAAAGTGTCTTGCCTAAGGACACAGTGACAGGCTGCATTGGCGAGAGCCAGGATTAGAACAGCCAACCTCTCAGTCACACAATATGATCCTGTATCTCAGTGGTTATCAATCTTCACTATCACATTGTTTCTGATTGAATAGAAGGGACTGTAGAACTTACAGTTGTGCACAAAAGTTTACATACCAGAATGTCAGGGTATGTAAACTTATGCATTTCATAAATATGAATGATGACACAAAAACCTTTATTTCACTCATGGTTAGTGGTTGCGTGAATATTGTTTGCGCTTTTCAACTAGAAACTAGCCAAAATGTCTCTGATCAAAGGTTTATATGCATCTTGAAACAAACAGAGAGTCCAATTTTGTCAGAGAGGTTTTTTTCTTTGCTCCTGAACTATTTTCCTGGCAGTTGTTGAAGGTCACGTAAACTTTACATCAGGGACATTTGAGTAGTTTCTGTTTCATTATGATTTCAAAAGAGTAAACTCAGTGCTTTGGCAATAAATGGCTTTGCACAACCACTAACCATGAGTGGAACAGCAGATTTTTGTGTTATCATTCATATTCTATGAAAAATGGCCAAAAGATTAAAAGGGTACGTAAACTTATGAGCACAACTGTATATTTGGAGTGCGAAAAAAAACAAAACAAGAGTTAGAGAATATAAACTGGAAAGAGACAGATAAGACACAAGGCTTAAGAACATTTATTACAGATGGACAGAGAGGGAACACAGAGCAGTGCGACATGAAGAGGAAAGAGAGGGGAAACGCAGCTGTGAGGGGCAGTGACTCAGCCTTCTGTGGTGAAACACGTGTTGTGTAAGACAAAGGTAACAGAAGAGTTCACTGAAGGGTGGGAGTTTTCAAGCTAACTGCGGAATGAAACAAAACAACAGTGTGAACAGGGGGGGGCATCGAGGAGGCCAGACGGGAGTCAGCAGCGGGAAGAAAGAGGAAGGAAGCTACAGCGTAGTCATATCGTTCAGAGCCAAGTCCAACTCCTCACTTAGAGCCTTGCCCTTCAGCTTCTGAGCATAGACTTCATCTGCAGAACACATAGACAGATCAGAGAGGGGCAGATGCCAAGAGAAGAGCCGTCAGGATAACACAAGGAGAGCAGAAACAAAGTCAAGAATAACTAAATAAATTAAATGATTACTTAAGTGCAGATGACACATTTGACTAAATTTTCACCAAAACGTAACACACTGTTATATTTAAGAGTTCACATATTTTGATATTTAGTTTTCTTTTATTGTATATATATATTTTGTATCATGTTTTATTGATCCTTGAGCACAAGAAGTGACGGAACAGGTGAAATTTTCATAACTGTTGTCATGCATTGCCAACCATATTATACCAATGAGAAATGATTGAGTCTGACTTGTATGAGACTATCCCTATAGTCACAAATGTAAAAACCTGTCACACACCTCTTCTACCTCACACAAATTTCACAAAACAAATCTGGTGATCAGTGTTCATTTCGTATTTAGTATATTTCATCATAATTCAATCATAAAATTAGAGAAAAACTAAATTAAAGCTAGTGAATGAGACTAAAACTATGACTAAAATCGCCAGAAAGATACTTTTTTACCGTATTTTTCAGACTATAAGTCGCACCAGCCAAAAAATGAAGAAAAAAACATTGATAAGTCGCACTGGACTATAAAGTCGCATTTTGGTGGGGGGAATTTATTTTACAACATCCAAGACCAAGAACAGATATTTCATCTTGAAAGGCAAGTTATAATAATGACAATAGAATAGAGAACAACAGACTGAATGGGTGTACGGTATGCTAACATTGATGGTTATTCAGCTACACAAAGCATAATCAATGAACTGAAAAGGTGTCTGGTATGTTAACGTAACATATTAATTCATATATAAGTCGCACCTGAGTATCAGTCGCAGGACCAGTCAAAGTATGAAAAAAGTGCAACTTATAGTCCGGAAAATACGGTAAATAAAAATTTTAATAAGGGGAATAAGGACTAAAATGATCCAAACTTCAGTGACTTCAGTTTGAAAAAGCCTTGTATCATTTAAATTCACGGCCAAAGGATCGACTCTGTGTTTTGATCATGTGGGAGATGCTCCATGAAGCAGAGAATTTTATGAAATATATTGAAAATAATATAAATATAAAGTTTACTCCATCTATTTCAAATTTCATCAACTAAATTTGCGTGGGATATTTGTTGACTAAAATTAGACTAAAACTAACAAGATTTTTTTTGACTAAAATTAAATTATATTTTCGTCAAAAGACTAAAACTAAATTAAAATTAAGATTGGTGGTGATGCCATTTCAAAGGTTTCCAGACATGTTCAGATCTGCCTGTTGTTATGATGTGGTTACCTTCTAGATCATCAATGGTCTTCTCCAATTTGGCCACAGACCTCTCTGCAAATTCTGCACGAGTTTCAGCCTGGAACAAACCGCAGCTTTTACTTAAAAGGCCGGCGAGTATGACATTAGCAAAGCCTAAGAGATGTGTAAAACTTACCTCTTTAAGTTTTTCAGTAAGAACTCTAATTTCCTCTTCGTACTTGTCTTCCTTTTGTGAGTACTGAAATGCAAAACGAGAACACATGAGCACATAGACTCAAGGCTATGAAGGATGGCCACGGTTTTCAGCCAATTAAACCCTCGTACATATAAAAATATATTTAAAAAACAACAAAAATATACAGTGAGCTACAATATTATACCACAATGACGCCACTAGGGGTCGTCAGAGTTGGTGTCCATGAGCTAAGAGAGAATGTTAACTAGTAGGTTGCAAAAATGGCTGAAACTTAAAATGAATACTGAAATATAAAAATGTTCGTCAGTAAGAGTTATTCTCCGAAGAGCAAGGCATTTAAATACTCCAGTAGGACGGAAAAGGTATTTATGTGTTTGTTTATTTTGAGGCTCTACCTTATCAGACTGGGCTTCCAGTGACTTCAAGTTGTTGGTAACATTTTTCAGCTCTTCTTCAAGATCACCTGATTTACTGAGTATTTGAGGAAAAGAGGATAGTCACACAAAGGGAAAGAAGGCAGATGAAGACTAAACTTACTCAAACAGCAGTAACGCAACACTTTCCTAGAGTCTGATCATGCAGTTCAGTAAATAATTGATTTCTTGGTACATGGCATGTTAAGGTTGAGTGTGGAAAGTGAAACAAACAGAAGCAGAGGCAACAGGTCACACTTGGCGAGGTGTAAGTAAGTGTGAGTGTACCTCTTCCTCGCCACACATCATAGCCTTCAAATTCTGGTCCATTAGTCCAAGCTCCTCCTCCAGCTCCCTCCCGCGACTACAGCAGTTAGTTTAGGTGTTGCGTGAAGAAAGCCAGCATATATGAACAGGCATGCATTTAAAAACATACAACACACAGAAATTACATCATTCTAAAACCACAGGGAAATCAAAAGTGAAGGTGTTTAGCACACACGTTAATTTAACAAGATTAATTATGTATACGGGTTCTGGTGGCCGCTTAAGTTTCAAGGCTCAGGTGTAGACTTACGCCTCAGCCACTTCAGCCCGCTCCTCCGAACGCTCTAGATCACCCTCGAGGATCACCAGTTTGCGTGCTACCTGAGGACAAAACATTGGGCAAGACTCATCTTTAAATAGCCTTTGAGTTTCATATAAAATTCTACTTCATGTTCACAGATTCAGAATTCAATATCAATCAATTAAACAGACACCACAATCATTCATTTGATTTGTGGTTTCCGTAGCCTCTCGCCGCACTGTCTCCCACCTCTTCATATTTGCGATCAGCTTCCTCAGCGATGTGCTTGGCCTCTTTAAGCTGCATCTCTTGGATTTCCATTTTCTCCTCATCTTTAGTTGCTCTGTTCTCTATGACCTTCATTCCTCTGTTCGGAACAACACAGCAAAGTAATCAGTGGCAATTCATACATTTATTTGATATTTGAAAAGATGCATACATCAAATGTTTGGTTTAACAAGTTTCAGACATTTTAGATTAGTTGTTGCAATAGTAGGAAATCCAAGATGGCCCCGCGGACGGACGCCTGGGTCTTACCGTGCGCTCTTCATTAGATTTTTTATTTTGATCTTATTCTATTTTTATGCATTCCTTATAGTTATATCCTTTTTTTTCATAGTTTATTATTTATCTTTATTACAAGTTTATGTTTCATGTTGCACGAGAACACCGAAGAAAATTCCTAGTCTGTGAAACCTTCATTGACAAATAAACAATAAACTCTATTCTGATTCTGATTCTGAATGGTAGGTTTGACAAATACAGTATAATTGGTTGTTCCCATATATAAATATATCTAATCTTTACCTATTCAGAAACATCTTTCTTATAAATCAATTCTTCTAAAATAATGTACTTTTTAATAACAATATAGACAAAAAATAATGAATGTTTCATGGTACTATGTTGACATTAAGCGAGATTACCTCTCGCTCTCATCTGCCGCCTTTTCAGCCTCCTCAAGCTTCTGAAGAGCCGTGGCCAGTCTCTCTTGAGCTCTGTCCAACTCCTCCTCCACCAGCTGGATACGTCTGTTTAGAGAAGCCACCTCAGCCTCCGCCTGCACACAGTATAGAACAGTCACAGCAGGTTAAGTGAAGGTAGATTGTAGTCTGGAGCAGTGGCCTTCAAACGTTTTACAACCAGTACCATAATCATGGGGACATACTTTGGTCAGGGTCTGCGGAGTATCAAGATGTCTCCCAAGTTTATTATCCACCAGGAAGGGGCAGAAGAACAAACCCATTCCTTCCTTGACCTTCCAAGTACCACATAAATTGTTTGCCCTTCAAAGTACCACCAGATCTAGATCGAGGTCAGATCAGGACCAAGCCATCTCTAAAAAGAGTTGAAAGTGACCAAATTTGGAATAAATTATATTTTAATTTGATGTAAACCATTCCTCAACATCTAGTTTAAATTGAGTACCTAAGCATAAGGAGCATACAGTATCTCTAATTAAAACAAATCTAAATGGAGTCTAAAACTGCAGATTGTGTATTTAGTGATGCCAAAAACTAAACTTTATAGGATAAAAACAGTGTTCTTTCTTTTTCTTTTATCTTGAATTCATCTGGAAACCCCCCTGTCGAACCCCACTTTGGAAACCTTGTCCTCATAGGAAAATGTGTCCTCCATCCCTCCAGTATTTGTCCCTATTTGATTCAGCCTTCACAGCCGAATAAAGTGCATTACCTGGGGACACTTTTGCGCAAAAAAAGAGGCCATTTTCATTCAAGACAGATTCAGAACCCTAACTGTTATGGACTGAGAGTCAAATGGAATAGCAAAAACGCAGACCAGGCCACTTTGTAACGCTATCTCATTAAATATATTCACAAAAGGGAGCGGTGGCACATCGGCCGTAGCGTTACCGATTCTCGGGCTTGTCTCTCCGAGTCCGCCTCTCTCAGGGTCACCTCGGCCTGGTCCTCCGCATCGTAAGCAACTTGCTGAAGGGTCAGGATTTTCCTCCGCACCGAATCTATGGATTTGAAGGTCGCCATGCCGGTGATGAGCAGAGTTAAGTTCTGGTGTCACCTTTGTCTCTTCGTTATCAGGTGAAGGGGGGCGATGTGTGCAGTGAAGTTACTATGACAACGAGGAAGCGCACTTTCACTTCCGGTTTCAAAGTCGCAGTGGGTCAGGTGTAGGGTGACCAGTTTTTCCAAATTATAAACTGGGACACAAATTTGAAATCTTTAAATTATTTTTTCCTTTGCTGACTGTTAAAGGTCCTGTATTTGATACTTTTCCTAGTCGTGGAATGAAATAGTTGTATCCTCCTTCAGTAAATTGTAAATCGCTTTTTTTCTCTCTCTAGAACTAGCAGCCAAAGTTTTTGTCTTGGGTTAGTGTTATTACTACAAAAAAAAAAAAAAAAAAAACAATGAAAGTTTAAAAATGAGGTATAGGACCTTTAACGCCTAATGTTAATGACATGCAACAATCAATGGAGGTTTTTAATTTGTTTATAGTTTGTAATGGGCATGTACATGGTCCAAAGACATTGATTTTCAAGCAAAATGTGTTACTTTGGGATCAAAATTGGCCAAAAACTGGGACACCTGGGGCAGATCTGGTGTGAAACTGGGACAAAACCATGATTTTGGAGAAAGCCATGGGGACATGGGACAAAGGCCTTAAAAGTGGGACTGTCCCGGGTCAACTGAGACATCTGGTCAGGTGGGTAGGAATCAATAAATTATTATTTTCACTCTATGGTAGGAATGTATGCATGCAACGTTTGTCAGAGTGTACGAATGACTATTAGCTTCATTGCTTTGCTTGGATGGCATGGGGATGGCATTTTGCGAAATGGTTTCATCAAATGCAAACATTTTTTTTAAATGGATTATGATT
>OMNZ01016720.1:0-13038 GCA_900303255.1 Lesueurigobius sanzi
TAGTGAATCCTCGTCCTCACAGAAAAATCCTCCTCGTCCTCACAGAAAAATCCTGTTCGTCCTCACAGTAAATCCTCCTCGTCCTCACAGTAAATCTTCCTCGTCCTCAGAGAAAAATCCTCCTCGGCCTCTCTGTCAGCTCCTCTCTGTTAGCTCCTCTCTGTTAGCTCCTCTCTGCCAGCTCCTCTCTGCCAGCTCCTGTCTGTTAGCTCCTCTCTGCCAGCTCCTGTCTGTTAGCTCCTCTCTGCCAGCTCCTGTCTGTTAGCTCCTCTCTGCCAGCTCCTGTCTGTTAGCTCCTCTCTGCCAGCTCCTGACTGTATGAATGTGTAATAGACAATATTAATATCACGTAAAAAATAAAATACATTGCACATTTTGCATGAAAGTACTTTATTGTTATGTTTAAATTGGCTTGCTTTTGGCATAGTCAAAGCACAGTATCAATACAAATACTTTTGTCCAGGAGAGATTGCAAAGACGTCAGGTCGCTGTTGTAAATATGAATTGGTTCAATCCGCCCTATACCTGCTTAAATAAATAAAAATGAGCTCTATTCTGAACTGTGGGGACAGTACGTACCATGCGATTCCCTATTTGAGTTGTTCCCATTCCCCACAGGACAAAAAGACCACAAAACTCTGCAAGACTTCTTCAGTGGCGTACGCTAAGTCCTGTGCGCTCAGCCCGCATTTAGCCCGCATTTCTTCAAAAATGACTCCAAATAGCAACTGTCCATCGTCTAAAACATGAGACTCATCTCTGTAGCCTCCGTCTGAGTCTCACCCAGTTTAGTACGTTTTTGATACCATACAAATATACAACAAATCATTTAAAGTACATTTATCTGCTCTCTCCGGTTATCCCTCGTTTCTGCACTGCTAATACACACTTCCGGGTCAAATTTATCCCGATTGACCTCTGTGCTATCGCACAATTCATTGCGCCAACTGAGATTGCGATTTCGCTTATTTCCCCGGAGCCAGGAGGGAAGGAGGAGGAGCAGGAAGTGAGGTCTGTGAAGTGCAGGTAGTAAAGTGAGCCAAGCGCCAGAACTACAAAAACTGACAAAATAAAACATTGTGTATTTACACTCTCAGTGGTGGAAAGTACAAATTTGAGGTACTTTTACGTTCTTTGAGAACCTTTGAGATGGCTGGCAAGGGAACTATGTAACGTTTAATGTGAAAAACAAACTCGTCAATTATAATCGTTTCTAGGGTTTCATATCAGAACCATAAAACAATTGATCCTGGAGGGATCAAGAGCCAAGTAAGTAGTAAAGTACTCATACAGCCATTGGGTCACTGAAAGTCAAATATGCAGTCACGTAAGAGAGAGTGCAGAGAGTAATCAAAGAGTGGATTTGGATGAGGACTTAAACCATTTAAATCTCATATTTGGTTGTTTTTCCCTTTTCCATGGAGATGAGCTGGAGACGCTCACAGCAAAAAAGTTTTTTTCAATGATCAAAAATATATGTAATAAAATAGATGTCTGTATTTAATTATCGGGTAAATCTTTTGCCCCTGTACCCGTACCTTTACATAAAGGCTTATTGTAAACTCAGACATTTGTGGAAATATAACTGGGCATCTAAATATTAAGCATTTTTTATTCATTTCATGAGTTTACAGGCTACTTTTCTGGTATTTCTGTGACAGTGACCCAAAAAAGTGACCCCTCTAGTTGAATCTCCGAATCTATGATTCTCTGAATGTGCTCATAAACTCATCTCTGTGAAGAAATGGGATTTTAGTAATATATTAGAAGTAATAAAAGTGGGTACTTCTTCCACCACTGATGATCTATCATGGTCTGTCCCAGGCGGCCGCAGTGGCTCGTACTCCACTCTCCAGGACGAAGCCCTGAAGGCCTTCTCCTCACTGCAGCAGCTGGAGGCGGCGTCTGACCCCGTCCTCCTTATCCAGACCATTCTGCGCATGGGACAGGAGCTGAGGTCTCTCCGGGACGAGCTCTACTGTCAGCTGGTCAAACAGACAGTGCGCCCCCTACAGGCCGGCAACATGGCCCACCTCAGCACCTGGAAGCTCCTGGCCTGCATGAGCTGCACCTTTGTCCCGTCCAGGAGCATACTGCGCTACCTCAAGTTCCACCTCAAGAGGTCAGTGCAGGCACTTTGGATGGTGTTGTTTCTTTTTTACCAGTGCCTCCAACAACTAAGCTCTGAAGAGGCTGAGGAGCACATAAGTAAAGGCCCGATACATGACTTATTTATTTTACACTAAATAAAAGAGAACATGTATTACATAGTTTAAACATAGAAACATTAGCATCATGAATAGATTTCCCTGACTGTGTCTCTGCTCTTCCCCAGGACCAGAGAGCTGTTCCCCGGCTCAGAGATGGAGAAGTACTCAGCCTTCTCTCTGGAGGCTCTGAGGAGGACCAGGAGCCGTGAGAACGTCCCGTCTCTGGAGGAGATCCGCTCCATCGTGGCCCGACAGGAGATGACCACCACCGTGCACTGTCACGGAGGAGGCTCCTGCAAGATCACCATCAACTCCCACACTACGGCCGGAGAGGTGAGCTGCGCTCTCAGGACGTTTCAACCTTTGAAAGAGAGAACAGCCATACTTCCAATTGTTTACTGATATTATTAACTGTCTATGGCAGTTTTATGGGAAAGCAGTTATTTCAGTGTTTCATTTTTTAAGTCGTAGCAAATAATTTAAGTTACGAAGGTGGTAAAATTTGACAAAATATGGCCCAAACTAAGAAAAATTGAGTGAACCTGAGTGTGGTTCTATTGATAATCTAATAAATAATGTTACGCATCATTTAGAGAGCGCAGTTAGCCATTTTAAGCCCAACTGTTGCAGGAGCTGACTGACTGACAGCAGGGGGCAGTAGAGGACAACTAAAAGTTTAAGAACACTAGATTCAAAGTTTTGTTATTTATGTGTAACACAGTGCACCACATTATTTTAACTTGGGGAGAGATCCAACACGAGTCAGAACTACAAGGTTGGTGCATGTTCCAGCTGAAATTAATTGGAGTTTGGAAACAATTTCAATTTTGTAAAGGATAAAACATTCCTGTGTGCCGTTCGGCAAGTTCTAGGGTCTGAAACCTTCAATATCAAAAGAAAGTCTCAAAGAGCAGCTGTAGTATTTTAATCCACAAGCGACAGCATGGAGTACATCTGTTTTGTTGATAGTATGATGAAAACATCATGTGTCACTTCCACATGAGGCTCAGATGTAGCCTGCCACAGATGATCACTCATATAAATATATTTTATGACTGACTCATTTCCATCAAAGCTGAAAAGAGCTTTAAAGAGCCACATGTTGCTCTTGTTGCCTTTCCCTATGGCCTAGTTGGCAAGGCTGCTGCACATATGCCCTGGCTCTATCTGCCTCTGTGCCTGAGTCCTGGCTCTGACATGTGCTGGCCATGTCTAGTAAAGCCTGTGTGATTCCTGTGACTTGTGTAAAAGTGAGAGCCTGTGTGTGTTCGAGGTGGTGGAGAAGCTGCTGCGTGGTCTGGCCATGGAGGACAGCAGGAACATGTTCGCTCTGTTCGAACACAGCGACTGCTCAGAGAAGGCCATCGAGAGCCGTGCCGTGGTGGCTGACGTCCTTGCCAAGTTTGAGAGGTAAGACTTGGCTTGGTTATTACAACACGAACCTCTGATGCTGATGATGATGTCACTGACCATTTGTGTGTCGTGGTAGACTGTCGACGAGCGCGGAGCAGAGCAGCGCTGAGTGGAAGTTCTACTTTAAACTTTACTGTTTCCTGGACACAGACAACGTTCCCAAAGACAGTGTGGAGTTCGCCTTCATGTTCGAACAGGTCACTGTTACTAATGATCACTTTTATTAATGAAATACACAGAATACTTTCAAGTAGAAGTCCAGAAGATTGCAAAATAATTTAGAGGGAGAGAGAAGTTTTAAAAGCAAATCTAGCTCCTTTTACATGTTTGAGCTGCAGCTGCCAGCCTTCTTCAGTAGTTTCACTGTGGCTCATTACGTTAAATAGTTTGTTGTCTCTAAACTCATTCATAACCAGTGTTTACTGGTTACTCCATAAATTTGTTTCAGCTACTGATTGCTCTTTCTAAAAGTAATGTTGTTACTTCTTTGATTACTTAATTTCAAATGTAATCTGATTACTGACTATTAGTTACTAGATATTTTTTTCTTAAACCGGATCAAGTAACAGCTGCTTAGTGCTTTGGAATGAACTTTATTAAAGTGAAAAATGTGATAGCAAATATAGCTCTGGCTGTAACTTGATTGGATAATGTACGCTGCTTGACACAAAATTGACTCAAAAACTGTATTTCATAATAAACAGTACAGCAGCTGCCTTTGACTTTTGCACAGGCCATAATATTAAAATAATCAGGAGCACAGTAGTTCATAAAACTTGCTGTTATCAGCTAAAGCCTGCACACACATCATAAATCTCACACTTGTTTGATTGTTTTTCTAAATTTCTGGCAATTTATGAAAATTTTTAGCTCATTCATCTAATTACCGGGTTTGGTTACATTTCTCGGTTGTTAAAAAGTAGTCGAATTACTTATCCACTACTTAGTGGGTTACTCATCTGTTACTCGACAAACACATTTTTAACATCCCCTTTCTTCACAGGGAGTTTATTTCAGGTTTACTGTGGCAACAACAGTTAGATGAACAGTGTCTTTTCACAACTCTCTGCTTTTTCCTTTTCCTTCCTCTCCCAGAACAAACATCAGCTACAGAGATTCAGTATTAAGAACGTATCATGTGACTGTATCTCTTCAGGCTCACGAGGCAGTGATCCGTGGTCAGTATCCCGCCCCAGAGGAGACTCTCCAGTTCCTGGCCGCCTTACGTCTCCAGTACCTCCACAGTGACTCCTCCTCTCAGAGCTCCAACCCTGAGCTTGACCAGGTCTTCCCCATGTCCCGGTTACGCGCCCGGGTTCACAACACCGCCAAGACCTTCGCTCCTGGAAGCTCCGGCTCCGGGACGCTGGAGCGATCCGGGACGTCGGAGAGGAAGAGGTCGAGCTTCCTGGACGGCACGCTGAGGAGAAGCTTCCGGAGCGGCTCCATGAGTAAGCAGAAGATGGAGGAGGAGAGCAGTCTGGAGGCGTGGCTACGGGACGAGGAGGCCACGCTCAGAATCAGCGTCCTGGACAAGTGGAAGAAACTGCAGGGCATGAACCAGCAGCAGGCCATGTTGAAGTACATGTCTCTGGTCAAAGAGTGGCCCGGGTACGGATCCACGCTGTTCAACGTGGAGGTGAGACTTTCATACATATATCATGATATCATGCAGCATGACAGGATACCCAAACTTTTTATGATACTTTTATTGCTTGTTTATGCACATGAAAACAATGTTTTTGAAAAAAAACACTTTACAAAGGTGATAGGCGTAGGCAGTTTTGGGGAGTAACTAAATACATGTACTTAAAATATGTATTCAGAATACTCAATTTTAGTAACTGTATTCATGTACAAATACTCTCTCATTTGAGGGTATTTTGAATACAGTTGCTTTTCAAATACCAAAGGAATAAATTGCAATATTTATAGTCATTCAATTTTAGCTTCAAACATTTGTAAAAAATAACCTTCAAGAAAGATCTGAATTTCCTACCAACATAATGTAAAAAATACATTTAAACGCCTTATGTCACGGTTCATGTAAATAATGCACATGAGTCATGTGACCTGCTGTGATCTGATTGGTCAAGTGTTCTATATGTTAATAACAGTTGGTGTAAAAGTGTTGCTACATATTTTTAATCATTCACCATATTTATACAAAAATATAATGCAAATCAAGGTGAAAGTATAGTAAGTATTCAGAATACAGTACACTGATTGGCAAAGTAACTGAATATGTTACCATTTTAGGACAAGTATTGAGTATTCTGTAACTGAATACAAATTCAAAGTATTCCCCAACACTGATCGTAGGTTATGATGAAGTTATCGTCATCATGAGTTGTAAATGTTGCGTGTTCTTTCCTGTGTCCCAGTCCCGCGACGGAGCGTTCCCCTCAGAGCTGTGGCTGGGCGTGAGCAGAGAGGCCATCTCTGTGTACAAGCGAGGAGAGCCCTGGCCCCTGCAGGTGTTTCCATACGAGCAGATCCTGTCCTTCGGAGCGCCGCTGGCCAACTCCTACAAGATCACCGTGGAGGGCCGAGAGCTGGTCTTCGAGACGCACATGGTTTGTACTTCACGCTGCAGAGGCATCACAGCACCATATTGTTGTTGCCTAGTTAGAAATGTATTAGAAACAAAAAGAAATTCTACCGTAGAACATTGTTACACATAGATGTACAAATTTCCCCTCAAAAACAACCTTCTGTATCAAACCCAATGTGATGACGAACCTCTCCTCTGTGCCCAGGTGATGGACATAGCCAAACTGATGAAGGCCTACATCAGCATGATCGTGAAGAAGCGCTACAGCAACTGCCAGTCTGTGAGCAGCCACGGCAGCCAGAGCAGCGCCTGGTGAACTCCAGACTCTCCTCTCTCTGCTTTTCCTAGACTTTAACCCTTTCAGCCAGCGAGTGAAGTGAGCTAATGCTGGACGACAACCACAAACTCTTAAGAAGCTATAGAGCGCCACATGAGAGAGGTGTACAGTGGATTCTGTTTCATTATGTAGCTGATACAAAAATCTTTCCAGTTGAAAAAATCTGCACTTATTAGGCTGCAGTGTTATATTAAAAATGGAATATTAAAGAGTTTTGTTCAAATATTAAAAAAGAAAAAGTACATTTTTATAGCGACGTTGGTGAGACACGGCAGGACAATGTGGGATTTTTGTTTAGTTTTGTCCCTTAACATCTTAGCCATAATGTCAAAGTCAAAAATAGACCAAACTCATCCTTGACAACATTTTGTGACGTTGTTATGGCTGCACTGTGCCATCTTTCCCTGCACAGAATCTCCCCGATAAGACTCTGAAATCCAAATATGGTCAATTCCTTTGAAGTTCCTTGAAACTTCACTTTAGTAACTCCCACAGATGCCAAACTTTACAGTCTTGTACTTAAGACTATTTAAAATCTTTAGAGGGAGCTTTGAATATCTAATTCCTTTCCTGATTCATTGAGATTCAATCCCCAAAAAAACAAGGACAACTAGCTTATTGATAAACTAAACAGGACATCCCAAATCCACTCTGATTTGAACAAAATCTACACAATCTGGCAAATTTATATGTACAGTATACTGTATATCTAAATTTCTTTCTTTTTCCTATTCACCTGCAGTGTCTCGCATTAAGTATTCAAACTCTATCCAACAAACACAATTCCTTTGTCCTCAATCATAGCTGTGCTGTTTTTGAGGGGGGAAATGACTTATTTTGAAGATGTCCACTATCAGACTGAAACATAATAAAACAGGAATAAATGGATTGATGTGAAAACTTGTTGAAACCAGTGGCTGGACTCTGAAAACGGTGTCCATGCATTTCCTGTACAAACACAGCACGTACTGTGTGGCCAAACTCCCAAAGCATCAGCGAAGAGTCTGCTGTAACAGCACTTACTTCAGGTCTGTTCACAAAGTGCTTCTCACACATTTCAAATGACAAAAACGTGTGACTTAGCCTTGTTCAGACAAGCTTTAAAATGTTAGCCTGGTTTGAAATATTGAAAATGACTCGCATTATAGGGATACATGCATGTAGGTGAGGTGGGGGAAGTGACTTGCCAAAGGACACAAAAACAGTAGGGTTTGGGGCTTTGCTCTACCACTGAGCGACTGATATAGCGGTTCAATACTAGTTTAGCTCTATTTATGTGTTTTGGCCACACTTTTTCCTGTTGGATGCCATTTTGAGGACGTTTGGCCATTCACAAAAACTCCACATGCTCCACAACTACTTTAACGATTGCTGAATTATGAATTTATCAAATATAGTTAGACATGGAGAGGAACAAAGTGGTTCAACTGGCAAAATCTATACAAATAATGTGCTAACCATAATAATTAACCATAATCTTCATTTGGTATATTAAGAATGTGTTGACTTTATTTGTGTGTGTTGAATATGCTTCTAGTCTGACAGAAATTGTCTAAAACCAAAACAAGCTTCCTTCCCCCTCAATAGGCCACGCCCCCTAGCATGATGCGATGTCATCTGTATCTATCAAAAAGCTTACCCAAAGTTCGAGCACTGCTAAAGCTACCCTGTGTAGTATTTTACCTCAACAATAGAATAAGATAGAACTACTATTTCCTTAGCTTAAGAGTAGTCAGGACTTTTAATGAATTGGCCTTTTTGGGGGGAATGTCATTTATTTGTTGGTCTGTCACTTCGCCTCACATATAGCCGCTCACAAACTATGGTAGCTCTATAGGGACAAACCGATGTATGAAAATCAACAAAAAGTCTATGAGATCTGTCCAAGGCTAAGTCACCGCTAATTCTGAAACCAAAGAGACCTCCATTTTGATTTATTTTTAGTGTGGATTTCAAATTGAATTGAGAATGTCAGCGTGCCTGGGGTTAATCTGCCATTTTTTAATTTGATCATGAGTGTGATTTTTGAATGTAAAAAGACGACAGTGAAGACGGAGGCTTAAGATTTGTTATGGAAAAAAAAAAAACCTCTGGGATGATCTGTCCATTGTAAATAATATGCAAGTCTGTGTGTTGGTGGTAAATGAAGTGCCTGATTCAACCCCAGCACATTCAGACTGATTCCAAAGGTGCTTTTTGTGTTTTCTTGAATTGTGCTGTGTAAATTGTCATCAATCCCATAAGGCGACAACATACTGTATAGAATGTTAAGAGTAATTGTAGGCCATTGTTATCACCCTCTGAGTTTGGATTTTGGATGAGCAGAAAGGAGCAATGACACAGGTTCGTGACATCACAACATTCTAAAGAACCTGTAGTTTAGTTTGTGAGAATAAGGAGGAAGGAAGCTCTGTCACATGAAAAGGATCTCACAGCATTGTGATTTGAAAACAGACGACCAATCAGGAAGGGAGTGGGAGGAGCTAGACCTTATTTTTGATCACTTCCAGATTATTGCTTTAAAATCACTTCAAAGGCACGACACCTGACTTTTAAAAAATTCATTAAATTATTAGTTGTTGTCAAAACTCTTCCTAACTTTGTAAGCACATTTCACAACTTTCACAACACAGGGCCTTTTTTCAGGGTAATGTTCACAAAAATGCGAGAAAACTACATTGATACTGTATATTTAGATCTACAGTATAATTCCCACAAATGGCTGAGTTTACATCATAGTGAAGGATGACAAAGCAAATTTCATTCTGGTTCCGTGCCTTTAATAACGGATAGTTGAACCTTCATTCATATATCTGCTACTTAGTTCATAACTAAGTAGCAGATATATATATTTAAAAAGTTTATTATCAAGAGGCATCCTGAAGCAATGTCCAATGTCATTTCAAATAGCGCTTTTGGTCGTGGAGGAGCAGTGGCTCTACTCTGAGCTCCTCCAACAAACAAAAATGTAATATTTGATTGACAAAATGTGGTATATTATTGGCACTAAGCCTGCTCTCTTGTGCTGCTATAAAGACAAGATTAGCCCAAAGTAAGGTACATTTTATTCATTTTACTTTCCTCGATTGCTCCGTTCTGCTCCTCCAAATTCCTATCTCCAGTTCAGTTCCAATTCTTCAAAATGGCAAACCACGTGTATTCGTTTAATCATGATCTCCACAATTGCAAATACCGATCCATGTGATTCCAACATCGGGTCCAGACCTGCTCATAGACTGTAGCCTAGCATTTAGCATCATGACATTCCTGGATATTTCGCTGGAGCTCCGCTGGCGGCAGATCCATCCCAAAGATCTCAGCTTTCCCACGCAGTGCCTTGTTGTAAAATATGTAAACTTATTTCCGTGTGCTCTGGTATTACGTGCAATGTTATATATTATTATTATTATTTTATCTATCTTCGGTATAATCCTTGTGGCTGTACATTTTATACTGTTCTTTTTGGATATATAACACAAGTGTCTGTAAGAATCCTTTTGTCGACAAAAGCACCGGCAACAGTGACATTTTGTATTAACGGTGTTGTGTATGGAAATGATTCTAACAATAAATGAATAAAAAAGAATTTAGTGATCGGATGTTGAGTTTTGTAATAATTTTGAACGTGTTGTAGGTGTCGTTATTACCACAAACTGTTACGACACCTCACAGTTCAGCTGCATATTCTTTAGACAGAGGTGAACCTACAGTCTCACAGCAGGGCTATGCAGCATAACCACTGGACTACAGACAAACACTGACTGGCATGGGTTATTCTTATTTAAAGTTGGAGGTTCATAATTAATTTTACATACAAAAATAATCCCTATAAGTTGGCAGTGGTTCAGTGGCACGTGGGTAGAAGAGGTGTGATCACAGAGATCTACAGGTTTTGAGTTCAAAACTCACTCTCACACACAGTCTAAATTTATAGTTGATGCTTAGTTTAGAGTGATCCACCGCACCAGAGGCTGGTAGTAGCTCAGTGTGTAGGGAGCTTGGTGACAGAGTGAACCACCTGAAAGGTGAGAAGGTTAGTGGTTCAACCCAGGACACGTAACAACGCAGTATACTCAGGAGACTACTCAACTTTGGATGTTCACCAGTAGCGGCGCCTATATGTGGTGTCAGATCTATCTGCTGGCCGGCTTGGTGGTGATCGCATTTTTGTTTGTTCCTCTTTGCACTCAAGCGTGCCACGTTGCGTAAAGACGTCTGTTGCTGAGCGCAGACTCTATTTCTCTATTTCATAGATTAATATGCTTAATTTGGCCTGCGGGGTCTAATGCTGATATACAGGAGGTGACACACGCCGCTGTTCACCTGTTCCCCGGGCAGAAGAGCAGGGAGCCGGGATAACAGCAGGATAATTGCGCACATGTGGCACAAATGTGCGCGCTGTTTTCATGAGGCTGTTATCAAACCCAAATTCAGCAGTCAGCCTTTGTGGTGCTGTATGTTCGAAAACAAACAAGTGTGTAGCTTTTCTATCTATTTTGAGTGCGCGTATGAGAGAAAACAGGCAGTTTGTTCACTACGAATGCTATCACGCTCTATCACGGAGCGCAGTGTGTGGATGACAAACACACTGCGTGTGGATGACAAACCACAGCTCAATATGCACAGATGAGCAGAGCACAGCTTATGTCACAGCTTATGTCAATAGAGGACCGATTCATTAGCACTTCATGATCGCGGGTGGCGCGTATGATATTCACATTCAATTTTGCTCATATTATCACACATAATTAACGCCTCTAGCTTCATGTTAACCATGTTAACCGTGGTAGAGCACTTGGTCAGAAGACTGAGATCTAATGTTTGTGAGTTCAAGTCCCACTCACACTCAGGTGAGTAAACAGCAGAGTGTGTGGCTGTAACTTTTTAGTTCACTCAGAGTGAACTTAAGCTGCACACTATACACGACCTTACCCTACTCATGATGGAGATGGCCTCTGTGGACAGGAAGCGAGGATTCCGCACTTCATCATTCACTATACTGTCAAACACCTCCTCCTCATCATCGCCGGGAAACGGAGACTGAACAAACAAACAGACATTCAAGTTCCAAGTCTACGATCCCCACTTCATACAAAATATTGTTTAGTGAGTGTGGGACGTACCTCTCCCACCAGCATCTCGAATATGAGCACGCCCAGCCCCCACCAGTCCACGGCCCGAGTCTAGGACGTCTCCGTCAGGACCTCGGGGGCCAAAAACTCCGGAGTCCCACAGAATGTGCTAGTGCGGTCCCTAAAGCCCATTCCTGACAAAACACAGGACATAAGGCTGGTGAAGTTATAAAGTAGTGTCATGTTTAGTTTACATAGTCGCAGTGTCAAATCAATCTCTAAAATGTTGGCAAGACAAAGTTAATATAACATTTGGCTTTACACCATAGTCTTGTCAACGTGTGAGAAAAAGTTAGCGGCTTACGGCCCGGTAATTAAACCCACTGGTGCGGCCAGTCAGAGGGCAGAGGTGGCGACTACAGGTACAGGCGCAGCTCGTTTCGCTGTACTGGTGTAGGGGCAGGTCTCTCATTTGTGAACATAAGGTTGTTACTGTCGGTTGGGCCACTGACTAAAGTGCCACGTATGGGCACTGGTGAGGCTCAGCTGAAGTAATAACCAGAAGTATACAGTCAAACAAGGTGCTCCAAATACTTTTAGGGCTATTGCCCGGGCAACATTTGCACAAACGTGTGCATGTCACTGATCCTGAGACAGGGCTATATGGAAAAACTTTAATTTGCTCAAACAAACTGTCTTAAAGGTACACTGCATACATTTTGAACTACACTCTTGCCAGCACTATACGCTGGCCAAATTTGGACGTCCAAGGGGTTTCATTTTGGCCTTCAAGATGGTGCTTAGATTTGTAAGAAGTATCTACTTTGATTAACGTGACTGAATAAATTGTCAACAGTTAGAAAGGGCAGTAAAACAGCATGTCCTACTCAATAGCACAGTAATGAAAGGATATTTAATCATGAATCTGTTTACAATTGGTCTTTTGTTACAAAATAGTATTGCACTTGGCCCTTCGCCCGCTAATTTTGGCCCTCCATAGCCTATTTTGGCCCTTCTTGGAAAAAACTTTGGCACCCCTGGGCAAAATACAGAAAATGCTATTTTTGGGGTGGGTAATCAAAGAATGGATTTGGATGAGGACTTAAACTATCTCATATTGCTGCTGCTTTGAGTCACCATTTGTTCACTGTCAGCACATGTTGAGTCCGACCATCGTGAGCTCCGAGGAGGAGTAGCAGCAGCTATGGCCCCTCTTCCAAAAGGATCTCTCAATTTTCCCTGTGCTCGGACTGGACTGTGAATGGTTATCAGCAAAGGACAAAGTATCAGTGGGGTCAGGGTATCTAACCCTAACCCTAAGTCTCATTATCTTCTCATAAAGGTTTTCCAAAAGTGGTGACAACATGCGTGATGTTAGGAAGTTGAAAGGACTCAGCCATAAGAATAATATGTGAAAATTGTGAATCCAATCACTATCAAATAATGACACAA
>OMNZ01016722.1:3509-16254 GCA_900303255.1 Lesueurigobius sanzi
GTCTCAAATTGAGGGTGTATAAATAAACTTGGAGACGCATTAGGACAGATAGTTTATGATCAACTGATTAAAAGGGGTTGTTATAAAACCCAATGTGTGTTTCCACTCGCGCTTACAGGACAATGAAAGTCAAGACGCACAGTAGAGTGGCGTTGGTGTTGCCAGTTTTATAGCCAATAGACGGAATGATAGTACCAGTGGCAATGAGCCTGAGCAATGGATCTGTGATGTATAAAGCAATTCCATACAAAATATTACAAGTTTAAGCAGTCGGTCGACCATCATTTTGTGTCTGAGGGACTTTAGTGCATTGTAAAATCAAGTGAAGTGTGTTTTTCTCTGACCTAAAGCAAACTCCCAAAATTGTCATATTTATTGCAGTACATTTGGACATTATTAGGTTTTATTTGGTTGGGAACGCCTGCTGAGCTCTAATTCTCTACAAGACGACTCTCTGCGCCCCATTGTTGTGTTGTTGCTGGGCCTTGCGTCAGAAAAGCATCAGTGGATCAGATATGTCTTATAGACCAGGCCATTGATGCACCCGTAACCCAATTCAATAATGTAAGTAACCACTTTGGAGTGAGGCCAAGCCACTTGTGTAAACAAGAGACAGAGATGTGCGTAAATAGGAGAGAAGTGAATGGATTTTAACAGCCAAGGCCTCTTTCAGTATCGTATGTGTCCTCAGTGAGACATTTACATTTTAATGTATGGGAAAACAATTTGTATGTCTCAGAGTCTGGACTTCTGTCAGATGCATTGCTTGCTCACATTGAAGTAAAAGGTAAAAGATGCAATTGCACCCACTAGTCTTTTTTTTCTGTCTGTTCTGATTAACGCTATTGTCCCAGCATATATAGATTTTTTATTTTATTGACCAAATATTGCAGCATAATGTACAGTGCATGCAACGGAAATCTATTCAATTTCCAAATGCACCATGAGGCTGCTTTCTGTGCAATATTTTTGTAGCTCCTTTTGAAATCCATAACCCAGTGTTAGTTATTAAATTAATCGAGTTAGACAGCTTCAGGCCCCAGTATAGGCTTGATTGAATAATGACTTACACTTGTATTGCGCTTTTCAAGCCCGTGTCACAAGTTTCTCAAAGCGCTACACTGTACTCATTAGTCATTCACTCCATACTCTGTGGTGGTAATCTACTTTTTGAGCCACAGCTGCCCTGGGGTAGAGTGAGTTGATTGATTTGACTTTGACTGATTTGGATTCCGGATAAGCTTTCGGAAGAACAAAAATAATAGCGCATAATAAAACCAAACACGACTTTGCAGACAATCACTTCCTCTTTGATTCTTGTTTAGTTGATGATCTCAGTTAAACCTTACATTTATAGCAAGGTATGGCCCTTTTGCGTGCATAAATATAAAGCATAAATGGATTCATTGCAATCCGAGAACGCCAAAGGACGCGCTAGCATCACGACCAGACGTTGCTTTATTATCTCTTGGATGATATCCGCGGAAATGCTATTGGCAGTCATTTTTATTTCATCATTTAAGAGGTGCATTTTACTGCTGGTGGTTTACATCATGCTAATTCATAATAGCCTTAGTTATTCCATGTCCATTTCTGCCTCCTCTGCATTTCCTCTGCGCAGCGTACACAAACATGCATCCTGTCCTTGTCAGCAGACAGCGGCGCGCTTCCCTGGACCCATAAACTGTCCATTTAACATAAAGAGCCATTCTGTGTGTCCCTGCACGGATAAAGTAATGGGTAATAGATAGTGAAAGAGCCGAATGTACACTTGCCTTGGGCTTGACTCTGCACAGTTAAGCACATTCAAATATGCAACACACACTGCCACTGTTTGGTGACCTGAATGACCACATTGTTGGTCGGCCCTATCCATGCAGCACATCTGTAGGAATCAGAAAATAGCAAAGATCCGAGAGGGAGAGAAAGAGGTTATAAAAGCAAGCGCATGTCTGCAAAGCTTAGAGACAACAAGTTTGGAATTAAAGGGCTGAGAGCTTTTGGAGAACTTGACATCTGACACTTTGTGGATAAACTCCGAAGAGGCACAATTTGCAGGGGATCAAACTGAACGTGATTTTGGACTTTTGTGTTTTGTCTGCGATGGTTCCAGACAGTCATTTTCTCAGGCGTCTGCAAGTTGACCGGTAACAGGGGGATAGATAGATTGGCGATGATCCTCCTTTGGCTTAATGTCAGAGTGGTTTAAGTGCGTGGGGAGAGAAGCGGAGACGAGCTCGAGGATGACATCGGTACTTTTCTGCTCCCGGAGTGCGACGAGGTGCGCCGCTCTCGACGCCACACAGAGGCGCGCATATTAAGGAGGTGCAGCCGAGGGAGATGTGATACCGTTCGGACGTCACTTGGGGATGTGTGATTGAGCAGTGAAGCATGCTAAATAAGGAGCCTCAGTTGAGTTGATGTCGGGCAATTTCTCTGTCTAATGGCCTGTAATTATTGCGAGGGCTAAAATCACGCTGTAAAAATCATTGTCCGTTTGCTTATACATGACACTTGCATTGAGGCGGATAATCATTCTGGATGCAGCGTATCAAAAGTTTGAAATCACAAGTTGCAAGTGGCTTTTCCCCTTTGTACTGCACTCTAGCTGAATGGATTTTGTTTAACCTCAGCTATCTTTAGATGAGTGAGAGCAAGATACTGTCTACTTTCCGGAGGCCTGGCTGGCTGGGTTATAGCTCAAAGGGACATTGACTTCTTCCAAGGTGCAGTGGAGGGACCCCTTCAGCTCATTAAAATACCGCTGTGTGATGATATAGTGGTTGCAGTTCGCCTGTCCTTCAGGGTACGGTGTGTATCAGTTTTCAAAAGTTATTGCACTGAAAAATGCTTGGATAGGAGTATCTGACTCAGGATGGTAATATTGATGTTTTTGCGTTACCCTTTTCAACGCGGTTTGACCTATAAAGGCAAGCTGTCCATTGTGCTTGATGGTGTGGTCTTGGAAAGGTGAACACAACATCAGGTGTAATTAAAAGAGCCTTTACTGGCCATTACTTCTTTTTCTGAACATAGTAAAGAAGGTATTTTGTATGTATGTGCTTTTTTGCTTTATTGATTCTATAGCGTCTCGGGCTCTGGAGGCCTTGGAGCATTGCGGGAGAAAATTAGCCATTGCCCTGAAGTTCTTTGGTTTCTCAAATGTGACAGAATTCCCATATCGCTGTTTCGTGATATGGATTTCAGAGAAGGCAATGCGGGCTGCTAAATCAAACAATGGCCTTCTTCTGCTCATTTCTGTGTGCAGTGTAGTGTAGCCGCTAGCTGTTAGCGCATTGAGCGGTTGCCAAAAGCTGAGCGTGGCATGCTAACTGTTTTGTTGTTTTACATCACGGCTAACACGGCCTCTTTTACATTCGCCGGAGCAAATAGCAAAGTCTTTTCAGAAAACGCGGACAACGGCTCGTGTCTAATTGCCGTTGAGCGGAGCGGGCCAAGTTCTTGCACGTGTCGGGCAGCTCTGGGCGTTTGAAAACATTGCAGTGTTTTTCTCCCAGGGTCTGGGTCGTCTGCAGTCAGGATCACAGACGAGTCATTGATCAAACGTACATGCGAGATACTCAATACACAATGAAGGCTCTCCGGAGAAGCGTGCCTTTCCCTGTTCCCTTCTCCGTGGTCCTGTGCACCATCGCCCTGCTGGTGACTGGCTATGCTCGTAAGTCGCACACACACACGCACACGCACACTACTCTCATGCACATTCAAGCTATGATTAAAGCAGACATGGTGTATCGATTAGGCGAGGAAATGCAGGCGTCTTCAGGGAGATGGACCACTGAAGTTACTTAAGACTGGACTGACACGCATAATGATGTGTGTATTCATTTATTTATCAGTATAGCCAGTATAGCGTGGACAAAATGAGCTCTGTATGGATAAAAAGCATAACATCAACTATACACAGTTGTGGCTGTGACTGTCAGGGTAGGCATTTCATAGAATATTAATGGCAACACAAAATCCTTTATTTCACTCATGGTTAGTGGTTGTGTGAAGACATTTATTGTCAAAAAAAAAAAACCTGTGTGGAACTACCTTTTTCAACTAGAAATTAGCCAATGTCCCTGATCAAAAATCATGAATCGAACATACATTTATCAGAGTCCAATTTATTCTTTGCTTCTGATCAAGATTCCTGGCAGTTGTTGAAGGTCTGAAATGTTAGCTCAGGGACATTTGAGTAGTTTCTGTTTCATTATGATTTCAAGAGTAAACTCAGTTCTTTGACAATAAATGGCAACACACAATCACTAACCATTCTATGAAAAATTGTGAAAAGAGTATGTCTAATTAAAACTTCAGCTCAACTGTACCTTTTCAGAGATGTTATTAACTACGATGAAGTACTTTTAGCAGAACTAACCATTGTATCTCAGTAAATCCTTCTCGAAATCCATGTGAGGGTAAAATAGATGTTTTTGGGACAAGTGAAGGGTCTTTAATCTACTGCTGTCTCACGCTGGAAAACCACATGTGCAGTTTTCTCTGCCTCCGACCTGGAGACATCTCGCGGTTCTGTTCTCTTTCTTGCGGTCACAATACACACTAATGTAAGACCCTTGCAGGCAAGAGCCCCATGCCCTCGCCACTCACTATTGTTCACAAAAACACATTTGGATCTAGGGCTGGCAGCGATTATGAAAAAAAAAAAATCTTGATTATTGTCCTCATATTGAACGAACAAAAACAAATAAATACGGCCTTAACTATAGTGGTGATGATTATACAGATTGTAGGGCACGGCCTGTTGTATTGCTACATCACTTCTAAACTGCGTGCCAACTGCTAACTTTCTACTTAAGAAGCAGAAATAGGCACTTCCCCTCCCACACAGTAGACACAACAACGCGGCTCTCACATGGCCAGAGACAAAACAAAAACCATGTGCAGAGATGCGCACAAAAGTGAAAAGTGAAACAAAGCAAAATAACAGCTACGTTTGCTAGCGCGCTAGCTCAGATTAAGTTTACTATTAGCAATTGTTAGAAAAGCATCTCTGGCCTACCTTTTTAAGTAGAAATCCTAAAGAAACGCTCATGTTGCTTAGTTCTCCAATATTTGGGGGAAACTGCAGCTCATTTTTTCACCATCAGCAGTCAGCTACTTACAAAGCTGGATTGATTTTGTGGACATGTAGGTTAACTGGAAACAACTGAGCATTTACCGCCATCTACTGGACTAGACTTGTAATTGCTATTGAGCTGTATGTTTTATTTTCTGCGGATGGAGCTAGTTGGCTCCATCCGCATTAAATTAAAGCTCACCATGCAATTATCATAATTGACCTTCTTTAAAATCAAGATTCGATTTGATTAATTGCCCAGATAAAACATTTGTCCTAGGATGAGAGAATAAGGAAATGTGAATGGGACAGAGATGGCGGACTCACACATGATCAACCTGCGGAAAATGTTTTCTCACTGGTGAGAGCTCCGCGAAAGAGAAAGATGCTAAACTGATGTGTATCTAGAAACCTGGTGATGTTGGTATTGGGCATAGTTAAAATATGTGGTAGTGTCACTGTTGTATTATGACTTTTGAATGATCATTGACCATATCGCTAGCACATGCTGTTAGCATCCTGTTGGTTCTGCAGTAGATGCACCTGTGTTGTTTTGATGAATAAATGCTTCAACCATTTTTTTTAATGTATTCAGATAGTTAAGTTTTGTAAGTTACGTAATTTTGGTGACTGTTATTATTTAAAACCTGTGCAAAGTTATCAAGCTAAGCTAATTTCTTATTTAATATAAAAATGGTAAATATCAATCTATTTACAGTCCATGTTTGTGTGACATCAAACAGTCACAAAAAACGTTGACTTATTCACCTTATTCTGCCCCGCCCACTTTTGTTGTAAAAGCATTTCCTGTTTGTAGTAGCATTTCCTGTGAGCTGAGATGTCCATTGTTGTCAATGTAAGAGAGTGAAGAAAATAAAATGGTAATGAACAAAAAACTCACAAAAAAACTCAAAGGAAATAAGTTTGTGTGGATCAGGTTTAGTTTCAGTGGAAGGACGACATGAAAAAAGTGACCTAGAATATTTTTTGAGAGATATAATCAATTACTTTTTGTTTCTCTAACTGTCTGTGAGGAACTCTAAAGGACCAAAGCTGATGGATGTACAGTATTTACACAGCAGATTGTTGTAAATGTTACATATTTCACGAATAACAGAAAAAAAAGCCAATATCAGCTCAAGTCAGTCCTTCAGTTCCACCATAAACACAAGATGGCGGCCCCCATTACAATTTCCTGAATAAGGTGAATGCGTTGGCCCTTTCCGAAATGGCTCCCTCCTCCCTCTCCCTATGCACTAACACTTTGTATGCGCGTGCCCATGAAGTGGTAGTGTATCCAAAAACGATGGCTCAGCAGGAGAAGTGAGTGGAAAGCTCCTCCATTGCAGGTCTGCAGCGAGTGCAGACTTCACAGGTGTGTGTTTCACCAGAGAACAGCCCCACGTTCAACACGCATCAACAACTTCAGTTCCACCTTCATTTAATAGTGTAAATGTTTGAATTTCAACAATTATACAGTCACATAGAGTAGTCAATGGAAAAGAAAGCGGTTATAAGACTTAGTGAACTCTGAAGGGAAATGATTTGTAGTTTTAAAAAATTCTCAGTAGAACTTGTGAATTTTCCAACATTAGAGGGCAGGGCTGTCACAGGCAAGGGGCGTGTCTGTTGGTGGGGTGAGGGAGACTGAAGGTGCCCTTGCAGTGGATGGAGTGGAAGTATGAAGGGAAAGGGAGGAGGGAGCCATTTCGGAAAGGGCCAGTATTTGAATATTTGCAACCATGAACTACATTTTCCAGTAGCTGAGCGCAGTGTTTACGACAGTGCTATTCTCAAAATGGACCAGCAAGGGGAACTCCAAGTCCAAGTTACTTAGTACTGCTTTAACAATATGAACAATTTGTGCACTGCACTAATGCACAAAAGAATGGGACTCTACTGTTTTGATTTTATTTTCACTATTAAAAATAGAGCCAAATGAGAGCATCATCTTGTTTATTTTGCATACCTCACTGGACTCTTGATGGAATAGATCACACAATTATCAAGATAGAAAACTGTTCCCAATATCTTACCTACTGTATGCTCATTTAAACAAAATGACAGCTACATTTACTTGTGTTTGTCACTTCACACCGAGATGGGCAATAGACAATAACCAGTATGTTTTGAGAAAAAACTAGAGACAAAGTGGTCAGGAAGTCAGTACCACAAAAAATAGCTTTTTGGGGGGAATGTGCTCTTTGGTGTTGGGGGACAGAGAAAAACAAAAAAACAAGGCACTCCTCCCACAACATTAATTCTCTATTTACATTTTCTAAAAAGCCTTTATTTTGCTTCTTGAGAAATGCTTGTTTGGAGCCGATACGCATGGAATGTGTTTTAAATGATTTTAATATGCATTTGCCCACCAAAATAAAGGCTTTTTAGAAAATGTAAATAGAGAATTAATGTTTGTGGGAGGAGTGCCTTGTTTTTTTGTTTTTCTCTTGAACCAGTAGGGTTTGTTGTGGAAATTAGAGGATACTCACATGGACATTATGGAGGTAAATAAGGATCAGGTCTGTAATTAAGTTGTGTAACCCACTTGAGAATGTGAAAATACATTTTATCTTGAGCTTCCTCATAATTCTTTTGATTTGAAATCCCTTCTGGTTTTAAAAATGCAGCGATACGATGCAATAGTTATGAAAGAAAACCACATTGGCGATTCTTAATTGGCGCAAATTAAAACAGAATGAGATGCAATGCCCAAGTGTTATGACTGGGGGAAGTTGGAGAATGGTAAAAAGCAAGCTCCAGATGAATTGTTGAAAATGCTGGTAATTAAGTACGAATTTGTAATTAAGATAAGGAGCATACGCCCGAGGGTGAAATAAATGAGAGACAGTGTAGAGAGACTGTCGTGAACGGGCAGAAAGAGAACCAGAATGGATATAGTTTTTTCACAGCCTCTGAAGAATCTAATAAAAGAAAGTCGGACCCAAGAGTGGAGGAGATATAGCGGGTCTAATGGAGAGCACAAAGAATAGAGAGAGAAAGTGAGGCAAAAGTGCAGTGCAAGGGGCACTGCACTTTTGTATATATATATATACACACCCAGGTGCGGACAACAAAAGATCCAAATCTGACAAAATAGAAAGTTGGACTGTATGAACAAGAGAGAAATAGTGAGACGGAGAACAGCAGTGTGTCTGTTTGAGCTGCAGATGGTAAAAACAAACAAACAAACAAAAGACTAAGAACAGAACAGCAAGACATCAAAAAAACACAGTTTGTGTATAGTTAAGCCAAAACACACAACGTGATATATGACAAACAAGGTTTGTTATTACGAGGTTGTACAAGTGCCTGTTCAGAATAGATTCCAATCTATAATACTGTACAAACATTTCAGTTTAGTAAATGTAGTCAATTGATGTTATAGAATATAGGGACTACTGCCATAAACCTGGATTGTAATTGATTGACACCTGGATTTAACTCAGCAAATAGGTACAAGCCTCTATTGGTGCCATCATGCACATGATTATTAGTGGCTGCTGCTGGAGGTTGCCATGTTGGCGAGAAGTCATGACACCTAGGTGTCATGACATCATAGCAATGCCCCATCAGTCTGAAACGGCAGAAAAACACGAAAAGACCAAGGTGTGACGCCATGTGAATTTAACCAATTGGATTATTGCTGCACGGGTGATTGTCAGACAACACAGTATTTAAACACAAGCTTCTTATTTCTGAAACGACAACCCTGATATTCCAAGACAGATCTGGTAAATCTGGTCCACGTCACACATGGATTGGCCACTATGAAGTCCAGATCGTAACTCCTCTGAGAATCTTTGAGATGCGCTGGAGGAGGCTTTGTGCAGTGGTTTCACTCTCATTAGTACAATATATTGGTGAAAAGTGTATTCCCCTCTGGATGGAAATACATCTTTTGACATTGCAGAAGCTTTTTGAAACATTGATTGTGCTGTAATCAAAGCTAAAGCCGCTCTAACAAAATATTACAGCGCGTGACCTTTTTTTTCTGACTTTTTTTGTTTTTGGTCAGTCTGTGTGAAATGTATCTGTGTTGTTTTTCCTTTTATCCCACTTTTGGGATTTTATAAAACTTTAGAATAGACGGTAAACAATCCCCTTGAAAAGAACAGCAAAGGTCATCAATCATTCTGTATAATGCACAACTCATGTAGTTGTTATAATGCACTGACAACCAGTGGATGCTCTTTTCAGCTCCTCATTGGTAAGCTAGTCCACACAGTTAGCCATGCCAGTTCCCCGTTTGCACATCAACAGAAGGACATTGTTAATGTGAAGGGATGGCGCTGTGGGAAGTTGAATAGGCGAAAGAAAGAGGGAAAAACTGTCTTGACAAAGGGCATTTATTTATGTCATTCCCACCAGCTGGAAACATTTTCCCCTATTACAAGAAATATCTAGGTTTGGTGCATTTGGCAAACCGGAAGACGTGTCTGGACTTTGGCCACAGGAGTGGTGCTTGGTGCTATTGGCAGAGCTCAGTGTCCACTGTGGAGCGTAATCGGTCTGTAAATTTCCTCTAAGTCACCAATGGGCTGTGTGTGCATGGTAGCGTGGTGCTGGTCTCTGTATACACTGACAGAGCAGGGTCATAAAGTGTACCACTGAAGACATGTTATTTAGTCATTAAAATGTACAAAGGAGAGCAACACAGGAGCAGATGGTTTTTCTGCCAACTCATAGAATAAACATATGCTCTGATTAGTATATTAAATCATTTAAAATCGGTTCCCCCGTTTCTCTTACCAACTAAAAACATGTACAGTAGGCTCCACTCTGGGGATTCTGAAATCTCCGGGGGACTTTCTTGATCAAATAAAGATCAATAAATCCAACATACATTTAATTAGATAACATTTACCGTATTTATAGTCTTTGCTACATTGACCGACTGAAAAACACTGCAAATTTTTATTAGTAGTAATTCACCTTATTGTTGCGTATTATAAAATCCTATACTGCAGAAGGTTGAAAATATTACAGGCAAATTACATTATTATCACTTATCACTATTCAAAACTATAAACATAAATAACATTGTGTTTTTAATGTTCTTGGAGGTTTGTTTACCTGCTTGACTAGTTTCGGCTTCCTGTAGCCTTCATCCGAAGCGTCACGTGATGGTGAAGTGACGTGTCCGAGGCTGCTTACATGGATGGCTTCTCTCGATTCGATGGCTTCTCTGATCTCAATGGACCAGAGAAGCCATCGAGATCAATGAACCGGGACGACGGAGCGTACACCCTTTCTCACACCTGGGACGTGGTCCTGGAGAAAGCGCAAGGTTCCCCTGCTGACTGGCCAATCCATGTTAACTATCCATGTTTTCTCCAAAAATCATGTCTTTACATCATAGGTGCACATGGCTAATCTTGGTGTCCACACATTTGGTAGAGCTTTGGGATGACGGTGGATGTGAAATAAAAATAAATGATGTTGTTTGACAATAAAATGAGGTTGCCATAGGTTTGAATGAATTTACGCCTGAAAAAAACACACACATTTTTCCGCAAAAAGTTTAGTTTATGTTTATTTTAGTTTATTTATTTATTTGATCAGGGACAATGCACAAATGACATTAGTCTATGACAAGAAGAGATGCCATGTGCAGGTTATAGCAAAAGATGCTAATTTCCACCCGTAGTCCCTGGGCAGGTTGATGTAACATGTACAAAAATACATAAAACTATAAAAGTTCATACGTATAGAAACAATCATTATTTCAATCACATCTTTAAAATCAGTCCCACTTCAGGAAACTCACAAACATTCACTAAACTATTCATTTGGAAGAGTGTTCCAGAGGCTCATGGCTTTATAAGAAAATGACTGTTGTCCAAATGTGGTTCTACATCTTGGAACCTTGCACTCTGCTCTGGAGGTCGACCGCGTGGATCGAACCACTGTCTCTGAGCTCAGTCTGACAAACTTTCTCAATCTCAAAATTTATATTTGGCGAGAATATTACAATGATGGTATTGGCGAGGTTTTTTATCATGAATTTTTAAGGCTCTTTTATACAATGATTCAAGCGGTTTTAAAAATGTTTTACACGCCTGGGACCAACTGGACATGCAAAAGGCCTTTTTTCTCCCTGTGGTGTAGGAAATAATAACAGAAATGGATAATCCCACATCAGCTGTCACTCATTTGCAACTTTGGAATATTTTTCTGCGTAAAACACGTAGGTCAGTAACTGTATCTGAAAAAAAAAGTCCCCATTTTCGGGGACTCTAGGTCTAAAGAGGTTAAGCAGAAATCCATGTAAGCTCGTCACTTCACCGTCACATGACACTTCTGATAAACTTTGTCAGTAAATTGCAAGCTCTTGTAATACTATACTCTATACACAATTACGTGTTTGTAGTTCCTCCACATCAGAGCTCAAATGACTCCATTTGGACATTGGTAACGGTATTGTAGAATAGAGACAATAGTACCTTTGAGTGCGATGGGGCCAATCAGGAATCGGGCAGAGTGAGAGTATATGGGTGAACGAGTGGAGACAAGAGCGCTTTGGGAAATGCATTGGGTGGAGTGGACTGCTGTGTAAGAGAATAGAAGTGATAGAAATACACCGGAGACCGGGGGAGTCATAAGAATGTGCAGGTCAGAACCAGAGGCAGCGTAGATAAAGAGGTGATGAGAGAAAAAGATGAAAGCCGCGGAAAAACAACCGATTTAGATTCAGGAGATGCACCCGGAGTGACTGGGGAGTAAGCGTTCAAAAACAGGCAGTGGAATAAACAAATGCAGGGATGGGAAGTAAATGCTCCTAATGAGAGGTGAAATTATGAGAAAAAAGACAATGCTGATTTTGCTGATTAGCGGTGCAGATGTCATCCTGTTGTACCGGCTGATGGAGGGAAATATACAAAGGGTGTTCTGTGGAGAATTGGATGGAGATGCATTTATTTGGTGTGCTGTCAGAGTGTGCCTGCTCTAAGACTGACAGATACAGAGTCTAAAAGGGAAGATTAGTTTTTGCCTTCCGTCTTTCTTTGCAAACTATAGGATTCCGCTTTTACAGCTTTGGTTTCGTAAACTATTGGACATTGTCACATCTGGCTGTCTCTGAACCAAACTTTCGACTTTCCATTATCTCGTCTCCTTTCCCTTTCTCCTGAGCAGCTCACTATAAAAACCGGCGTGATTATATGCCCGGTTTGAGCTGCAGAACAAATCAGGTTTAGCAATGGAAAGTGTGCAGATGGAAGTGGCGCAGGGGAAGGAGAAAGATCCCCACCGAGTGCCTCGAAAAAGGGATGGCGGAGGGGAGCATGAAAGCGCAGTGTGGTATTGGGGACGAAAACCTTAGCAAAGCATCTGTAAAGGAGGAGTATAAAGGCAAGGTCGGGAATAAGCAGATGAGGTAAATGGCATGTTGGTCGGCTCAGTGGGGCATCTTTTTGTGAATGCACTTCCAGCTGGGAAAGGTATTAGGATTTCCTTAAAGCATCACACTGTGACACCTTTTTGGTATTGGAGAGGAGAGAAGATAAGCATACTTTTCTTGAAGTGCATGTCTAGAAGATGGACTCTTTGGTCTCCTATTGAAATGAAAACAAATATTATGTATTTAAAAAATGTTCACATTTATATAGAACTTACATACTTCTTTTGGTACCTTTGACATAGAAGAGTTAGTCAGCT
>OMNZ01016722.1:23163-36487 GCA_900303255.1 Lesueurigobius sanzi
ACTATGGCTTCCTAACTTCCCGCTAGCATTTCCCGGTTTGAGCTGGAACTCCCCCACTGCGCCAGCCCGTCTCAGTGGCATGTGCCCACATTGATCAGCCACAATCCAGCAGGTGTTGCCAGGCATCGTGAGGAGCTCCACATCAGGGGCTAGTTATCTCTCTCGTAAGCCAACTTTTTTCCACTGCTCCTGCAGCGTGTACAGTTGCTCTCCCACCATTCCCCGTGTGCTACACAATAAAAAGTGTGTCCTCTCTCCTTGCTGTTGTGTAATACTGAGCAAAAAAAATAGTGTTTCCTTGTCTCCTTGTTTTAGTCTTGCATTATTTGCAATTCAATACCCTAGCACAGGGGTAGGGAAGTTTGGTCGATGGAGGGCCGATATTTTTCATTGTCAAAACACCAAGGGCCGAACCTCTACAAATTCACCTAATGCACTGCAAAAAATTGATGTTTTGACAAGTTAAAATGACTGGATTTAAGAATATTTGACCGTAATTTGAGTAATTCCGACTTGCCAAGTAAAAAAAATCTGCTAATGGAATAAGATGGAATTTTGATTTAACATAATTTTTTTAAGGTCAATAAGAAATTGCATCTTGTTTTAGGTGCAATAAGACCTTCTCAAATCAACCCAAAATACTGTGAGGGTTGACGGTTGTTTTGTGTGGGTTTTTTCCTGTATTTTATTGCTGATTTGTGCAGTAATATTTCCCCAAATCATCTTAGAGGCCAGAGGTTTTATAAGGGAGGGCAAAATACGGCCCTCCACCCTTTAATGATACGAATTCACTCTATTTAAAAGAAAATATCATGGTTTTCCTCATAAATTTACATACTGTATGAAATACAAGGAAACTGTGACAATAGGGTACATTTTTGATCGATTGTGGACAACTTTTGGTCCTCAGAGGCACTTGCATTGCCCCAGAGGTCCCCCCAGGTTTCCAGTGCACTAACAAATAGATTGCTAAGAAAGTTCTATGTACGACTGATTTCAAGCCATGTGAAAAAGAGTATTTGTTTTGGTTATGGGATGGAGTATAAAGGCGCTACCACCTACCTGAATATATCATCATACCATTTAACCCAGTAACAACACTGATATCATTTCTATTTGTTTTATTGAGTCCTGTGAGTGAGTGTGCTATCCTTTCAGTCCTCCTCAGTGATACACATTGATCATCCTCCATCCAGCCGGTGTTGTCAGAGCTATCAGAGCTCCATGGCCTGGATTCTCACTCGCAGCTATGTTTTTTTCTCTGTTGCAGCAACACCAACCGATGTGGCTCATTGCTTTTAACGGGTGACAGCTGCCTGGATAGGTTTACAAATGGATATCTAATGAGTTTTGCTGACTTTCTCCCAAAAGCAAACTTCTGACCACTATTTCTCTTGCATGAAATTGCTCTATGTCCGCACTAAATACTCATTTTCTCCTATTCAGGACGGGTCACTGATAACACACTGCCCTGCAACTTTGTCCTGCAAGGCAGCGCCGTTAGTGCTGTTTAAAACAATGGCAGCCTCGCCTGGTTGCTATGGTGATGAGTAATAACAGTCATTACTAAAATAATTGAGATGGTGGTGGCAGGCCCTGATGGTCTCTGATATGAATCACAATATTGATGCAGTGAATGGGAGCAATAATGGCTACAATTAGTGGTAATTGTCAAGGTTTTTCTCCCAGTTCCAGGGAGTATTACTCTGTTCTGCCTTTACCCACTCTTACTTTGGCTTCTTCTTCACTTTATATGTCTCCTCAGGATGTGATGAATACAGGTGTGGACTTTTTCATTAAAAGAGATTAGAATCAGAGGAGTAACTTTAGAGAAAGGTGGATAGATCAGCTGATGTGAGATCCCGTCTGCCGCATGAACACGTCCCACACAGAGCTGTTTGTTTGTTTGTTTGCACAGACAGGCAGCACCTCACACTAACTTATGACAGGTGCAGATAAAGTGGCCTAAAGCAGTCAAGTCAGCAGCTCCTCCATCTGTTTGTCCCTGAACGCCTCATGCCGTTAAGGTGTTTTACAAAGCTCCCAGTGACTGCCAGGCCCAGAAGTAAACCTGGCCCTATAGAGCTCTGCCATCTTTATCAGTACGGCTCATGGCGCGCTTCATCATTATGCATCAATATTGATGCTGTTCCCATTCTAAATCCTACCCACAGCCACCACTTTGCCAGGAAGAGATGGAATGCAAATTAGGATGCAAATTGGTAAATACTAGTTTGGGGGAGCCCAGTGAGATGGTCCTCTCTTCAAGGCAATCACTTCCCACTCCGGACTTGAGCCACATAACTAATTACTCGGTGGATGATTTGCTTGTGTCCATTGTGCGCAGTAGGAGGGGTGACTCAGCAGGACCGTGTCAACAGTCTGACCCAAAAATATGGAGGGCGCTCCAATCAGAATGTAATCACGCTCCTCATTACACAGTCAGGCCGTCAGCAACATCAAAAGGCCCCCTGCTGCTCCTCCACTCTTTGTCTAAAAATATTACTTTGTAGCCTGACATAAGTTTGTTTGAAATATGATTGAAGAAAAGTGCGTCTGTCGCTGTTGCTGCATTTCCAACTCTTTTCAAGTGTTATTTTCAACTCCCCATTCTGCACTGATGGTCACCGGATTTCAATAGCTTTGCTCTCAGTTCTGAAAATGTTCATAAATGTTTTGTGATTTTTTAAATGAATTCATTTAACGCTGCTTCTGCTCTGGTTTATTTCAGAAACCCATTTACGCAAATATACAAACACAAAAACATAGCACAATTATTTTACCTAACCCCTCTTTTCTGATATATCCCAATTTCAACCTACACACCATGGCTGAAGTAAATATTGGTTTACAAGTGGCTAGTAGCAGGATCTGATATAACCAAGTAATTAAAGTAAAGTAAAGTTGTGTGCCCAGGACCAGTGTTACAGCCAGCCAATCAGGGGTCAGTTGTGCTAGATAAGGGGAGGGACGGTCTGCTTTGAAAACTTGTGACAAAAAAATTAAGTTTAGGAACGGGGAAATCTTTAAGGTTTGGGTTAGGGCTCGGATAGGTTTAGGTATTTTCAGACTAACCGACTCATAGATCTATCCAAAATTACAGCAGGCCGTTGGCTGACTGTAACATTGGTCCTGGCGAAACAACTTTGCCATTGGCCCAGGGCTCTTAATTACTTGGTGATATCAGATCGTGCTGGTTAGTACTATATTTACATTTGCATGAAATAGATCTGATTATGAATTATGTGACATTGGAATAAACAGCCCCACCCTGAAAGCAGAACTGTGGATGGTCTCACAGATTACTCATTACTTAACATTCTTTTCACAAGATAAAAACTCATAATAAAAGTATGAATTCAAAGAGCACAGATCCTTGCTCCTGAGGATATTTGTTTTTGAACAATGTGTCTTACCTTTCAGGTGCTGCTTTTAACTCAGAGTTGATGATTCTGGCAGTAATAGGACATTATGCAGTTGAATCATTCGGGTTTAGACTAGCCAGTGGCGCCAAGGCTGTTTGTGTTAGCCGTGTGTGTTTGTGCAGATGAATGGCTGTAATTATAATCATCCTTTATTATAATCATAAGAACACACTGTTCATAAGAGCCCTCACTTATTTTGTTAGTGCTATTTAAAAGAATACTATTTCTTTGACTTGCCTATCACTTTGTCTTTTTACTCCTCCATCCTTTTCTCTTCAAAGCTGTGCCTGTATGATAAACAGCAGTCAAATAAGGATCCTTTAAGAGGCTTATTTTCAAAGGTTCTATCTCAAAGTGCAGTGAAATTGAACATCTCTTTTGCTGTGCGTCTCTCCTCGGTCCTTGTCCGCTGTCTAATTTTCCTATTTGCCTCGCTCTCCGTGTTCCCGGCTCTAACTGAGTGCTCACTTTGTGTCTCCCCAGCGCACTGTCAGGCTGCTGTGCAAACGGAGAATGTGACCGTGTACGAAGGAGGAACAGCCCAGATCTCCTGTCGGCTGCAGAACTACGACGGGTCAATCGTGGTCATCCAGAATCCGCGACGGCAGACGCTCTTCTTCAACGGAACGAGAGGTACAGGCAACAGTGGGAACTGGAACAGAACTTTGCTGGATGTTTTCATGTATAACATTTTGCCAAATTATCATCGACTGTACCTCCATCTGCCAACAATTGAATTAACCTGATGCCTCTAAGTCAAGGTCAAAAAGTAACAGTAGAGGCCAAATCAAATGGTCTGTTAAAATGTTAATCAATGTCTGCTAAAACACAGCTAAAAAGAATCCATTTTAACCATTTCAAGTGAGTAAAATTGTGTACATTTGCACAACAGCAATGACTAGCTTTTACAGAATTTTACAAAATTGTACCCAAATGGCATATAGTACTTGGCCATTCAAAATGTTCATGTCCAGTTTTCCCCATCAACCCAGTGCCATAGGGTAGTCCTCCAGCCAGGTAATTCACGATCTGGAGATGGACAATAAAGTTGACCTTAACAATAACACCATAACCCTGTTTTCATTCATATCCACTTCAAGTCCTCATGGTCTTTTTACAACAGAAGGCAACAACATTTATCTTATGGGGGAAAATGGCCAGTTCCTTAATTTTTATGCTCACAAATAGACTGCTAGTTTTGCAAAGACAAAATCCCCTCCTAATCTTCTGAGACTGAAGTATTTGGAAACAAGCTTAAGTCACTGAAGTAGTAATGGGGTCAGTTCTGTTGTTTTGTGCAACAACGTGATTAAAAACGCATTAGTTGAGGATAAGTAAATACTTGATTATTCATGAAGCTTAGAGATGGAAGAAGTACTCCAAACCAGCTCAGTTTTCACATTGAAATATATTTCTCAGAAAGGGCGGCACGGTAGCACGGTGGTTAGTGCTCATGTTTCACAGCTAGAAGGTCCTAGGTTCAATGAATGAGAGTGCGTTTGTGTGTACGAGTGTGGGACAAAGGATGGAAATTAGCCCAAGGCAACAATCCAGAGTGGTGTGTTTACATGTATGAGTCACAAATAAATGATAAACAATACAAGCTTACTGTACAGCCACTAGGTAGTACTCGGCACTAATCTCAGTAGATGTACATGCAAATACAGATAAGATAAGATAAGATAAGATAAGATAGTTTTTATTGATCTCACAATGGAGAACTTTACTTGTCACAACAGCTCTTAGGACATACACATGGAAATAGTCCTACAACTGACCGACTGAAGTAAATCATTATCATTATTTCTTAATCTGGAAACCTCATCCATCATCCTGTTCTCTCAAATAACAAACACTCATTCAGACATCAGTGTAAACAGATACTGCAAGGCAAGTGGACTACAGCAATATTCTGTGATGGGAGTGGGATTCGTCCGACCAACTTAAATGGGCAAAAACTCTAACTAGTTTTCAAACTAGTCAGAGTCGGACTATGAATAAGATAAGATAAACGTTATTGTCCCAGACATGGGAAATTTGTCTTGGGCTATTTACCCATGCTGTAGCCAACCAGTGCACATATGAAAGCAATTAAAATGCATATAAAGAGATACAGTTGGATATAAAATAGCAATAAAACAACCTATCTAATGTCCATTGTCCATCTCATTGATTGCGCCTGGCACTGTATGCTATGCAGAACGGCCTGTTCCTTAAGAAAGGCTCCTGCACACCTATGATCTTCCAGGCAGTGTGGACTAGATGTAGCAGCTTATTCTTCAGCTGAACGGAGGGGCTGCCATACCACGCTGTGATGCTGTACCTCGCTACACTCTCCAACACTGCTTTGTCGAAGATTATCATAATCTTTGTGTCCACTCCATGAATTCGTAGACGAGACAAGAAATATAGCCATTGCTGAGGTCTGCTGCACAGATACTCCACATGCGTGTGCTCCAGGTTAAAGAGCTTTTACAGTATTGCATGCACAGCTGAATGATGAAAATGTAGGTAGACTTTTGAATTGACAAATGATAAAAATGTGTGTGATTGATTTAACCACAAATTGCATCACACTGCTCTGGTTTATGCTGCATACAAAACAGAAAGGGGTCCGAGGCACTGCTGATAAAATAAAGGACTTTTAAGTCAGCAGTTCCTCTGACCCCTTTCTGTTTTTGCATGTCAAGAGGTTTCATTTCCTCGTATGGATCCTTGAAGAGCACCTGACTTCGGGACAAACTTCAACCCACAGCACTCACTTCCCTCTCTCACATTATTCTGGATATAGTTTGACATCTAAATAAATTCATATATTTATTCTAGGGCTGTCAAAGTTAAAGCTTTAACTCACGATTACTCAAAATAGATTGAATACCTCTGTATAAATCAGTGTTTCTCTGATATGTCATTGGGACCTCACCATCAGACGACAAGCCACGACCCAATAATACATTTAAGTTGTTATTTATATTGTAAGATACTAGAATTTTCCACAAACTGTTGTTGAATAAGTTTGAAATCAACCTAATGAGCTGAAATTGTAATAATAATTGTAGCTTAGTTCAAATTAGTGTGTTTTATGCCAGGGAAATGTAAATAAAGAATCAATAATAACAATAAAATGAACTGTGATTAATCTGACTAATTTATTCACATTTTATGCTATAGCCCTGTCATTGATTCAAGTCGGGTCCTGCAGCTACAGTCATATTCTCTCCGACCAGACCTGGAGTATTACTTTTATGCTCTTGGCGGACAAAGAGTGTTTATTCATATGCCCTCAGGTCCCTTTAAAAGCAACCATCGGTGACGCACAGCCCTCCCACTTTACAATTCTCCCACTGCAAATGTCCTCTCTTTGCATTGTAAGTGATTTCACAAAAAAAAAAGTCTGATAACCGCTGGGCTGATTTAGGAGATGGTTCGACTCTTTGCCCCAACTGTGCAAACACTTTCAGCTTTGTTATACCGGCCTCTCCTCCAAATCCACTCTTAACCCCGGTGATGCGATCAGACTCATTACTGCTCCGCATTAGGAAAGACCTTGGAAGTCGCATGTTTATTAATGTCAGCTTCCTGAAACATTGTAATAGAAACCAAAATTATAATGAATTTTCCAAAAGGGCCCGCGGCTTCGCAAAGGCTACGATGCGTGTTCCTTCTTCTAATTAATTAGGGCCAAAGTTCCTACCTGAATTTTTTGCTGGCAGGAAAGCTCTGACTAAGAAACTATTGATCAAGGTTGTGTATTACATCACATTCATTAGTGTCCGTCTGTGTTGCCATATCTAATAGTCTATAGCTCCCAATCCCATATAGACATTTTTGCCATTAATATCTAGATTTGTGAGGAGTTCAAGGGGTGTGGGATATAAAGCCTCAGCAATATAAATATAGTTTTAAACAGATCAATTATGGAGAAAAGTGGAAAAAACACACACATCATGTTTGAATGTGTTCAGAGTGTTGAGAGTGTGTGGTCAGTCTCCAATCTGTCACATCCAATACATTATTATTATTATTACTTCCATATACATCTGTGTAGGTTCTCAGTCGTACAGGAGTTGTCCATCGTAGGCAAAGATTCTTCGGTCTTCATCTGTACTCGTAGTAGACGTGTAGGACGCTTCGATCTTTGTCCAAAGATCTTGGGTCATGGGCCTCTTAGGACACCGGTAGGAGGAGCAACCTCTAAGTCCCACCTCTCTTAGTACTAAAGGCTGGCAACACATCTGAACCTGTTCACACATAATGAGCACTTATTATGTGGAGCAAGGGGCATGAGTGAGGGGAGAATGCCAGGTGAGGGCAGGGTTCACTACTGATGAAAAAGTCAGACAGAATTGCAATTATTTCTTGTTCATTGTACCTATTGTTCACCTTCAAACCCTTCAAATCACATTGTTCATTTACCAGTGTGGTATTTAAATTTTTCATTGAGCTCAGCCTGTGGCGCGTGCAATTACATCGATTCACAAGTCAAGACTTCTGATCCACATTTAACAATGGCCTGTGATCATTTGCTATTCATGTGTATAGATTTTTGGCCCGCGAGATGATTTCAACTTGCCCGTGACTATAGAGCACACATCTCTGAACATGTCAAAAAAAAAAAGCAAGTCTCTAGCCCATTCCTGTCAGGAGTTATGGATGTTTAAATAAATAACCATAATGCTCACTCCAGCCACTAGGGGGCAGCCAACATTTAAAAACTGTTCCACACCTGTCCAGCAGAGGGCACTGACACTGTCCTATTATAGAAGCTACAAAAACAGAAAGGGTTGAAGGGTTGTTTTTAGTGTTTTACAGCCCCCTGGTGGTACAGGCCTGTAATATAAGTGTAAGCCATTATTATTATTTATCAGGCTACAGTCCTGTAGGGCTTTGACCAATTTTAAAATGTCAATCAAATGGTCTGAATTATCACAGAGCTAATTTGTAGTATTAATATATAGAAACAATGTTTTGTCAATAGTATTTCTCCTGTTTCCAATATATGTGGTCCGCGACCCGCCATCGTAGGGGAATTTCGGCCCTTGACCCAAATGAGTTTGACACGCCTGCTCTAGGTGAATAAGGAAACATTTTTAATGAAGTGATTTTAAGTCTGCTGTTATACCGTTTTTATGCAGGGTTCAAAATGCGACTGATTTGGTCGCATATGCGCCTAAATAAAAACCCAAGTCAGGAGGTGGTGTATGTACTGTATATACACCATTTCATCTGAACAGCAAACCGCACTGGAAAACTGGCTTTTATCAACATGAAATGCTTTGTCGTAGCACATATAAGTATTATTGGTGTCAAGGCGGGTTTAAAACTAGGATCAGCCCACACCGAAGACATCAGCTGGTTCTGAGCAAGGTAGAGTAAAGTAAAGTCACCTCCGTCAGAAGGCGACATAGATATTTTATTCATCTATAAACTTTATCTATAAAGTAAATGATAAACTAAATGTTTAATCTTATTTTTCTTTTATGTATATCTTTATTACCCTAAGCACAACTCACGTTTCAGGAACAATATACTGTATGAACAGCTCTTATAACATTCTGCAATCCTTTAGAGCTGAGTAATCTTATAGCAAAATTTCCTTGATAACATTATATTTATTGGTTTCAGAAGATGAATTGAATGAGCAAATTGTCATATATATATATATATAATATTCTATTGTATTGTATTATAGACATTTCTAAAGTGGTGCACCTAACTTATGTCCTGATGCACCAAATGAAACCCTAAATGAGCCCTGATATGATATGTGGCAATTTTAACCATAACATTTTTTTGCAGTGACTAAACGTAAATTGATCTCCAAATTGACCGCTGCATGAAAAATCTAAGTTTTCACCTGCTGCGTCTCGCCTCAAGTGTTTAAACGGAGCCTTTGTCCCATGAGACGTGGGCCTTTCAGAGAGCGACATGAAGCCTAATCAGAGGCAGACACTGAGCACAAAAGGTGAAATGAGAGAAAGACGCCAGAAAAGAAGAAAAGAATGTCAGTCGTTAATTAATGAGATCCTGTGGTTTGATATGTTGTATTGGTCTGTGTAATTATCCTGTGATTTAGTGAATTATTATTTTGTCCTGTTGAGAATGTAAATTACCTTAAACTGTGTGCTGGCATTTCCTTACTGATCACAGTGCTACTGGAAAGAAACAACAACATATATTTGAAGCTACCAAATGTTAAAGGCAATGATGGCCAATGTATGGAACTTACGAAAAGCAAAACTTTTAACCTCACACGCTGATTGCTGATTTCAGAAAATAGTAAGCCTCTGTCCTGGTTTGAAGAACGACGGTTATTAAAGCCACTGAGATCCAGAGGCATGTAATTTATGTGCTCTATGGAGGCTTCTGACAGCTGCTTTCAGACAAAATATACCCTTCCTTAAAGTTATATTTGCTTTGAAACTTCTAAAGATTGTATACTTATATTCAAGCAGTACTGCAGCCATTTTTCATTCAAACATCGCCCAAGTTTTGGTCGTCTGAGTTTGGAAACTTTTTTACTGTTTTTCTTGCTCGCCTTTTGCTTCTTGTGTCCGATGGCAGTGACTGTTCATAGTTCAGATCATTCTTTATGCAATTTTATCTCCCCCGTTCCTCTCTTTTCAGTATCATGCATTTTCATCCATTCATACTCTCTTTTCCATGTGTGTGGACACATTGGAAATTCATGTTGAAGGTCTTAAAATATAAGGGATAGTGTGCGTAATACACATAGACGTATTAAAAAAACTGGATAGGGTTCCGCTTCCTCCGATCACACTCCAATTCGCTCAGGGGCCGCTCCGTGATACCGCAGCAGAAAGATTCTGTCAGGCTCAGAAAGGATTTTTGCCGTAAAGAGCCATGTAAAAACAAACTTGTCCTTTTTTTGCCTGTCAGTGCATCTATAGCAGACAGGAGCGTGCTGGGACATTATTTCGGCCCGGGAGGTTTATCACTTTGACTGGGCCTTTCGCTGTCAGAGCTTTGGTGAAATGGTTACCTTATGGCTTACCTTATAAGTTGGAGGTAGTGGGTTTGATTCTCTGCTATCTCTTTCTTTTTTTTTTTTAAGATGGGCCACACACATGATCTGGGCCTGATGCATCTCCACAGCAGAGCCAGGAATATACTAATTAAATGTAGCCTCTTAGTTATACACTGTAGTTATACACTACAACGTTTTTGCCTCCTGCTCGCCCCGCTGCTCACTGACTATGACACGCTGCATGGCTCCTGTGCGTACCCTGCACCTTGGACCGAACCAACTTGCACTAAACCAGAGGGATGTTTTACTTCTCATGTATCTCAAACGCATGATGCAAAAGTTATTTCTCTGTCTCTTATTTGATAGATTCACATGATAGTGACATTATTCCTGTCTGAAACAGCCCCAGGCTCCTGCTGCAGCCCAGTTACAGCCTATAGGCCTCTGACAGCACAACTGAGAGAGTGCAATATCAAATACAATTTTCTCTGGCGGCCCAAAAGTGAGGCGGCCCACCGGGAAACGTCCCGACTCTCCCGACTACCCAGCACGCCACTGATAGCAGAGGTGGGAAAACCAAGGCCCATGAACCAAATGCACCCGCCTAGCTCTTGACTTCAGCCCACGAAACATGACCAACTATATACAGGGGCTGGCAATGGCTTTGTGTATTTAAGTGTTTAAGATCTGTTTGAAAATGTTTCGCCCCAAACAGCAACCGGTCCAGCCGCCCTGGCAAGTTCAAAAACCTTTTACTCAGTGTGGACGATTACGATTTTAACCCACTAAATTAACTTTAACCGGAGTCCTCCTTTGCGATTCATAGCTGGATTTCCTTTTTTAACAAATATGGCCTCCTTGACACCTATCTCAAACCATCTACTTTCTTTCGATAAAGAAAGAAAGTAGATGGTTTGAGAGAGGTGTCAAAGAGGCCATATTTGTTTTAAAAAAAGAAAATCCAGCTATGAATCTCAAATGAGGACTCTGGTATAAGTTGAATCCAATCTATGACAACATACTGAGACAGTGACAATAACAACCTCAGAGTGAAACCATCTCCACTGTCATACTAATGACCCTGGACTACTGGGCGCAGCATGGCCATAGAGAAGTGTCAACAGACTTAGAAGTTAGCCCATGGTGAGACAATAGAGGGAGGTAACGAGCCATAATAATTATGAATAGGCTAAGATAGTTTCCTACTTTCAGCACCAGAGAGAGGGGACTTAGAGGTTAACTCCGCCTTCTGGTTTACTCTTAAGAGACCCACAAGCGTGCTCAAGTCGTTACTAAGCTGATGACGACCTTTGTACTAAGATCGAAACGTCCAACACTTCAACTACAGATGAAGACTGAAGAATTTTTGCCTACGACTGAGAACCTACACAAAAGCCATTGTATATACGGTAGAGATTTAAACTGTAAACAGGATACTTGGGATAATTATGCAAAGGTTTCCACTATAATTGCAATCTAATTTACCCTGAAATCCTTATTAGGAAACTTTTATAGAAATTAAACTTACTCCCTGTGCACTTCTCTCCCTTTAGGGCTCTTCCAGTTCCATCTCTTTCCCATCTGCCACCGCGATACCTGCCTTACAAACATGGCCCTTTATATGCCCAGTCACTCCCCCCATAACTGCAGTAAATGCCTTGAATTAGTTTGGCTGTTTTTGCAAGCCAACGAGCAGCCGGGGTGTGTTTTATTAGATGGCCCATGCAGATAGCTGTAATAGAGCGGTCGCACATATTCAAATAGATTTCTCTCTCTCATCGCTGATGTATGTGTCTCTGTCTGTCCCTGGGCTCCACCTCGGCATGCAAATGAGCCGGGACAATAAAGGTGAACTCTGGCTGGAGCAGAAAGTCTGACATTTAGTTGCCATTTAGTAAAGAAGAAAAAAAGATTTACTCTCCTGATGGGAATAGCTCTAACAATGTTCTCCCCGGCAGCAGATGGATTGGGAATTTGGAGCCGTCGGATTAGTCAGGTGCACTTCCAGGAAGTACAAACTCTGCAGCTCTGGGACAGCGTGTGGTCTCTGGTGGATTTGTGTCTCTTTCCATGTAACTCTTCCCCCCACCTGCCTCATTACATAGTCAGTGACTGTGAATGAAGCTTCTATGTAACATTGTCATTACGCCTTTTTGAAAAGTGCAAAATCTAGCAATCCCACAAACTTCAAAGACGTTTTTGAACACTGTTCTCTGTCACATTCATCGAGTCATAATTTATACCTTTTCTTTTTTCCAAGTCACAGTGACAAACCTGTGGGCTGCTATACACTAAAAACGTATTAAAATAATCTAGATATTTGCCCTTGATTTGAGTAAGTTAGAACACAAAATTGTGTTTTTTCATTTAAATATAAAAATTGCACTTTTGGTAATTTTAGTGGTAGGGGAAACCAGAGCACCCGGAAGAAACGTACACAGACATGGGGAGATTGTGCAAACTCCACACAGAAAGGCCCGGCCCGGGATTCGAACCCAGGACCTTCTAGCTGTGAAGCACGAGTGCTACCTGCTGCCATGCCACCTCGCCTTTAAAGGGCAAAAATTCAAATTCTAATGACTTTCTTTTTTATTTGCAAGTCATTTTAACCTATCAAGACATCAGCTTTTTGCATAGTATATGTGTTTTTCATCGTAGGCCAAGATTCTTCAGTCTTCATCTGTACTCTGTAGTTGCAGCGTCGAACGTTTCGATCTTAGTCCAAAGATCTTACACAGCGAATAAAGACTTAAGCACTTGCATGGGTCTCTTAAGAGCAAACCAGAAGGAGGAGTTAACCTCTAAGCCCCTCCTCTCTTGGTACTAAAGGTTGGAAAACATATTTTCCTATTCCTACTCAATAGGGCTTGTTACCTCTGTATTGTCTCACCCTGGGCTACGTTCTAAGGTT
>OMNZ01016735.1:0-16517 GCA_900303255.1 Lesueurigobius sanzi
GGAGCGCGGTGGAAGCACTGAATGTGTGTCCCGTGATTCCCTTTGACCAAAGCAAAGTTACAACACTTACCTTTAGGCCGATTCAAACGATGAAGACAGAAACTCCATGTCCTGCTGCTGTATCAGCGATGAGTCCTGCCTCCATACGCGATAATCCTTTCAAAGTTGTGTGATGTCTGTCAGTCAGCGCATCATTAAGCCTTATTTTTCCTTATAATTCCACTACTTCTATCAGGCACGGGTCTACTCCATTGAATGAGTTGCTCATGTGTTTGCATATTAATTAGCCATGCGGGCTTGGCGGGCGGAGACCATTGGCTGAGACTTACAAAAGCACAACTGGCTGGGGCAGTATGCAAAGTGACTCTGCCGCTGCGTGTATGTACTGGAAATGTTCGCGATTTCAAACACAAAATGAACGCTTTTAAAGATAACAATATTGTTATCTGAAACACGGAGATGCTTCTCCGTGGTCTCAACTAACAGATTCTGCAAAAAAGCGAAAATGACTCATTTTCAAAAAAAAATTACTTCAATGGTGTTTTTCTCAAAACTCGACGGAAAGGTCCTGCGCTGTCACATATTGTCTTTCTTGCCTGATTTATTGAGTTTATTTATTTATTGACAAAAAATGATATCCAAAATACCCTCTGAGAGAAAAACCTTGTAACGGATATTTCAACAACATAAACCTAAACATTTAAACCTGACTATGTCAAAATGGCTTATTTACATATGCAAATGAAATATGTAATGAAATATTACATATATGAATATGTAATATATTTGTTTTCCCTTATGTTATTGACATAAATCAACAGTCAAAAGATTGGAAACGTGTTGTTTTTCTTTATTTTCAACACTATTTACATTGTATGATTCTCATTGAGGATATTATTCTATGAATGAGCACATTCAGAAAGAAAAAATAGTTGAAATAACTCAAAATTTGTCTCATTTGTTAAATTCTTCGAAATGTCTGAACCTGACCTGAAATGCTCTTTGTAGTGAAAACCATTTCTGTGACTACATCGTGACGCTCATTGAGAAAATGCCAGAAGTGCAAAGCAGTAATTTAAGAGTCTATTTTGAAGAATCTATTTCAGCCTTTTAGTTTAAAACGTAATTCCATATGTGTTCATTCTCACTGAATGCCTTCAGTCAGAATCTACAATGTAAATAGTCTTGCTATGAAAGGGAAAACAAATAAAAAAGTCTTTCCAAACTTATTGACTAGTGCTGTACATCACAAGTTCTTTCCTATTCACCTGCTGTGTCTGGCCTTAAGCCTGCGACAGAACACCTGCTCCGCTCTGCCCTCTGGACCTGACCTGTTCCACATGCACACACTGTAACAAATGACCAGTGACTCTTCAATTACTGCAGCATAAATATAGCATGACGTGGCTATCATTAGAGCAATAGACATGTTAGTGCACTCCTGAGCAGAGATGGGTCATATGCTGTTATTTCTGAAGAATTACAAACATGTTAAGTTCAAGTCTATAAGATAAAAACAGTTAGTGACATAAATCTAGGCCACTTGTTTATTAAACAGTACAGTGTGCTCTCATGTCTTCAGAAAATATGTGTTTGCCTCACAGCTAATGCCTGTAAAAGTTCCATACAATTGTGGGGTAAGTGCCCTATGAAGTTGAGGGCAGTTTTTCTAAAACTTCATTCTAAGCTGTGCCAGCAGTCTGTGGATGCAGTGATAAAACATCCGGGCCAGATAAACTGAAGCCAATCTATAGAGAGCAGATAGTGCGTCTGGTTAAAAATACTGTATGTGCTGTGCAGAAACTGGTAAACAATAACTCAAACTGAAGGTCTAATCTATAGGAAGTATACACACCACAATGGTGCAGGACTGAGTGATAGGAATAATGATGATGACAAATGTAAAGGTGATTATTCTATCATCATCTGGCATAGCTAGGAGCAGGTATTTCCCTCTGGTCCTGGCTCAGACCATATGCAAATACAATAAGCAGTGTTTCTGTGTCATTAGGCCTCTGCACAGCGTATACTGCACTCCTCTCTCTGAGGAGCACACATCACTCTCAGGACATCTGCTATTCCCCATTAACCTCACCTAACCGAGTGGAAGGGCAACACCCCTCCCTTCCTCCGCTCCTTGAGCAAGGCACTTAGCCTCTAATTGCTCCAGTGGAGCACTGAATGAGGAAATGAGATTCAGCGTGAGAAAGAGAGAGAGAGAGCACATGCTCAGCTTTGTTCACTTATGCCCTCGTGTGCTGCGCTCAGGAATAACACAGGCATCCTTCACTTCATCATCTGCTCCACAGCACATACACCCACACATATATACACCACAGCACACACCTACACTTCAGAGAGGCTACAGACTCCAGGGGCATGTGAGGCTGCGGGAGGAGGAACAGGAGAACAGGGAGCAGGCGGAGGAGCAGGTTCTGCATTAAGGAAACATTACACAACAGCTACCCCTACCTCTGAACATGGAGAAAGTCTGAGCAATGCTACAAACAAGCTCACAAACAAGCTCAAGTCTGGAATTACCTGAATAAAGTCATTTTAATTCTGCTCAACAAGGTTTAACCATTTTTAGTCCTCTTTTTTTTTAAACTAAATTGAAAATATGTATTTTACTGCATTTCTATTACTGGGTGTTATACATTGCACATTGTGCTGATGTCCCAGATGTTGATGTCCCATTATTATTGCACCAATGGTATTTTCATAAGGAAAATCTAAAACAATGGATTCTCAACCTTCCATAAAGAACCATATTCAATGTCTTGATTAGGCTCTGTGCATGGAATGTTTTCAGCGAGCTTCCTGTTGGCCAGAGCAGGGTCAAGACCACTTCTGGTCCACATTTGAACATAAATTCAAAGTAAAATAACATTTAAAAAGCTGAGGAAAACTTAAATAAACGTCAAGTGTGTTTAATTATTATTAAAAGAAAAAAAAAAAGAAAAAAGTATATGTGATTTTACCATTTGTAAAATTAGCATCAGCCTTTCACTAAAATATCTACATTTACATCTACATTTAAACACAGAGGTCTCTGGTGAAGTATTTCATCCTAGTCCATCCTAGATTTTTACATGTTGTAAGTGATTATCCAACAGCTGCTTATTTTCAGCTACATATGTTTAAATATTTAGTCAACTCTTCATAGAAATAAACAAGAACAAGAAGCAGTCATTACCCTAGGAAGTTAGCAGGAAGTTGCAACATTTTTCTTTTTTTTTTTTTCATTTTTTATCTCCAACCCAGTTATGCCATAACCACACCCCCTGCAATGCCCTTACCTTAACCATACCCCTATACCCTGTCCCTGTCCCTAACCCTGTCCCTAACCCTAACCTTAAACCTCACCCTAACTATAATTAATAGAGCTAACTAAAAAAGCCAAGAGTGTCATCCAATGAGAAAGCACATGGGCTAACTTCTTGTTAAGACCAAAAACACGCACATCCAAGAGTGTGCCGGATCAAAAATAGATCAGAAAAACAAGAAAAAAATCAGCACAACTCAGTATCGCTCCCAATTGCTTGATTACTTACACAAGAAGCTGTAAGTAAGTAATAAAGCACTTACACCAGCAGGTGTAAGCAATTTCTTGGGGGCTATACTGAGTTGTGTGGATTTTTTTCTTGTTTTTCTAACTTCTTGTTAGCCAGTGTAGGGTGAATGCCACTTGAACATAAATTGAAAGTAAAATAAGCTGAAGAAAACTTAAATGAATGTCAATTGAAAAGCATGTAAATTATCTTTACTGTTTTAGATGTTCAAACCAATCAAGTTCACAGGCAGAAATGTAAAATTGAACATTTTTCAACAATATTTTCAAACAATTGACTTATGGCTTACAAAATCACAACTTGCCACAGTGGCCAGTGAGCAGCAAAGGTTAAGGTCAAGCCCTGGCCGGCACCCATCTGCCCCGGGGACCACACGTGCAGATAAGTGCACCTTACCCTGTACGAGGATGTAGACCGAGGTGGTCCTTGGTCTGAGGCTGGTCTGCACGGCGCACACGTACTGGCCCTCGTCCGTCATCTCCACGTTCTCGATCTTTATGGTGAACTCGTCCTGGTTCAGGGTGACCAGGCTGACTCTGGGATCCACCGACCACTTGTCCTCTCCGGCGTACAGGATACTGGAGCGGTTCAGCCACGCCGTGTGGGTCACTACGTCCCCCTGTGTGCACCTGTGAAGAAGAGGAGCAGCGCTGAAAATAGGACTTAGATACAGACTGCTACATTAACCTCTGCAACGTCAAGATGTACCAAGAGCTGAAGTATTGTCTGGAATTGTCTCTTTATTTTAGTCATGGCTTTCCCAGATACAATGGGCCTCATTCACGAAACAAACTTGCGCACAAATTTGTTCTTAAGGCCGACTTAAGAACATTTTTGGCATTCACAAAATGTGTTCTTAGCTGAAAGAGTTCTTCTGGGAGAACACATCCAATGAACAGTCAGGGGTCAGGACTCTTACGCACAAAAAATCTGCAGTTTTAGAATATGATCAGTCAAAAAAAGTATTTCACAGCATGAGTAACATTTTTCTAAAAACGATTTCACTTAAAAATATATTTTTTGAGAGAATGGAAGTGATGAGAGGTGGTATAGAGCAGAGATAGTTAGTGTAGACTTTCACAGCTGAGGCTTGAAGCTCGTTAGTTGCTGCTCTGAGTCACACCTGTCGTAATCAGCAGTACTGCCTCATGCTCTTGTCATATATGGAAGTTTAGAGGGCGTGTCTTTGTATTTTCATAGTCAATATAATGTAAATGTCCTGATAATGAGGGGAGTGGTGTTCTTAGTGTCACATTCATGGATTTGGGGCCTCTCTCTTAAGAAGTTTTGTCTTCTTAAGAACGCTTCGAGAATCAGACCTAAGTTTTTCTGAAGTTTCTCCTAAGTTGTACTTAAGAACTTTTTCTTAAGAAAATATTCATGAATGAGGCCCAATATTAGCAAGTTAAATTTCCAATGCTATTTTAAAGCCATGTTCGGGTCAATCTTTTAAATGTCACAAACCCACAAGTATAAAGAGGTTTGGATATTTACATAGCAACTTCATTACTGTGCAAGGTCATAGGCATTTACCAATTTGGTGTGAATGAATGCAGTAAAAATACATATACTATTTACAGTATATCCACCATGTCATAATGCTCAAACGTATATTTTATCCAAATCCATTGTTTTTACCTTGTAGGACTGCTTTAAGAGCATAATGTGTCTGTAATTCTTCAGTTATAGAGATCTCAATAACTTTTAATTATAAAGCTGAACTTTTAACACATTTTAGTCTGATAGAAAATTATATTCAGTCATATTAGTTTGTTGTTTAAAGTCTAACAACTGTTAGTTTCTAATTACTGCAGCACAGGCAATTCATAGTCAGTTATCAATTGAAAATGTTTGTTTGTTCCAAGCAAAATCCTTGGAATAGAGTTGTTTATTTTTCAAACATGACCATATAATGGATGCAAAGTAATTGTATATTTTTCAATTTGTCTCTTGTATAGTGTGTGTGTATACATTAAATAATTCAAGGACATGTAATTACAGCTTAGCTTTAAAGAACGCTCTCATGTTGTGCCATAAAACTATGAACAATCAAGACAATTTCAGTGACTGGCAGGCACTCCACCTACACGTGTGTAATGTCAGAGCCTTATTTGACAATTTTGTTTGACGACGTAAATTAGCATATAGTCATTTATACATTAAGGTGTTGTTGTTTTTTCTTGCTGCTTTATTCTTGCCTAATTAGACATTCATTCAACAAGGCAGAAGCATTTACAGTTCTGCTCAAAAGGTTACACCCCCTGGCAGAGTGTCAGGGTACGTACATTATGCATTTCACAGAACATGAATGATAACACAAAAATATTTTTTTACACTGAAGGTTAGTGGCTGCGTGAAGCAATTCATAAAATTTTTTTTTTTTTTAAACTGTTTGTTTACACTTTTCAACAAGAAACTAGCCAAATGTCCCTGATCAAAAGTTTACATATTGTGCATCTTGAAAGAAACATCATTTTTTCAAATTTTGTCAAAGTGTCCTGTTTTTCAGCTGAAGTGAGTTTTTCTTTGCTCCTGAACAATTTTCCTTGCAGTTGTTGAAGGGCATGTATGTTCAGATCAGGGACATTTGAGTAGTTGCTGTTTCATTATGATTTCAAAAGAGTAAACTCAGTTCTTAGACATTACATGGTGTCACAGAACCACTAACCATGAGTGGAAATAAAAATGTTTGTGTTATCATCCATATTCTATGAAAAATGGCCACAGGATTAGAAGAGTATGTCAACTTGTGTAATAGCACACCTGTATATTCATGATATCTCCAATCGTCCTGTTTGTACAGTTTTTTCACCTCTCTGACCCACTGATGCGCTCCTGTCCTCCTTCATTTCCGCAATAGCCACAGCCATGAAGAAGTACACCCCTTCTTTACTTTCCTCCTTCCTGTCTAACTCAACACTCCTGACAGACCTTGCAGCGTACCATATGCGTTAACTGGTCACAGGGCTAATGATAAAAAAAACACAGGCAGAAAACTGAAAACTTGCGCTCACATCAATTACAATTTGACAAGAAAATTATACTTATTTGAAATATAATACCACAACTTTCTCCCAGGGTGTTTATTTTCAGAACCGGGAGCCAATGTCACCGCGCCGAGTCGCTAAAAACAAACGCGCTGTCTGCACCGGAGCTATTAGCAATCACGGCAGCCTGATTTATTGACAATTTTCCCACACGCTTCATAACTAGACATATTGTACATATGCAAATAGCTCTCCACTGCAGTTGTTTTTGTTCATTCAGCCCACACGCCTGCTTTCCTGACATTCAAAGCCTGATTGAGACAATGAGCCAAAGACGACCGCTGTGCGCTGTTGCAATTACGACCCATCGCTCTCACCAAATCGCACACAAAAAAAAGAGGCAGCTTTGATACCATTCGCCTGGTGGGTGACCCTTGACCTTCTCCATGGCGACACATCTGCTGTAGCATCTTTGAATCAGATTGAGGAGAGAAAAAAAACCAAGGAGCAGTGCCAGAAGAAATCACAATGATGAGAAGTGTTTAAATGAGTGTTCCAAATTAAATTTAACTTGGCACACACGGGCTGTTGTCTGCCAAATTCCTGTTCATCGCGTGGGCTTATTTAAGTCTCACTGGCCTCATTTCCGTGTTGATTTTGAAGAAGCGTGGACGATTTAACGGCTCAGACTCGCGGACAGGTGGGAGCGGACCAGAAAAGAGCAGTTCTGACCTGTACTGCGCCTAGCCCCCGTTTTCCATTCACACAAACATTTGAATTTGTGCAACTAATCACTTGAGTATCAGAATTTACTTTGGGAAAATGTCCCGAAGATACTAAATTATCTCAAGATGCTGCATGTGCCACAAGGAATTATCTGGAAACAACATGCTTAAGTTATTTTTATCAACAGATCCCAACGAATCAAGTCAATTAACAGCCCCCCCCCCCACCAGAGGCCCTTCATGTTACACCCATGATCAGAACTGGATTGGGCAATGCTGGTGAAGTGTGTCTTAAACGGACAAACAGTAGACAGTATTAAGGTGCCTACACACCTAACGCGACCACGCGGCCATCTTCCATGTAAAGCCTATGTGAACGTGCGATGACGCGCGTCAATCTTTCAGCGTTGGCGTTCACGCGAATTGAGCGGCGCGATGTGAGCGTATGAGCGTTTTGACCAGCGTCAAGCGATCTGAAGGAGGAGCTAGCTCTCGCTGAAGCAAGCAGCCGGTCTGAATGAGGAAGTACAGCTCACTGCCCTTCAATCAAACACGCTTCAATACATCGATGTAAATAAACCTCCACAATCACACACAGAGGCGCTGGTCCTGTGGAGCTGCCAATCTGCCCTGCGCCTTTATCTCTCGGGCCCATGCTTCATATATATAAGTTGATCCACTTTCATTTGTAAAGCAAGTTTTAGTGATGCATAGAGTGTTCTCCTGACACGTCCGAGTGAAGAGTTTGTAGGCAAAGATTCTTCAGTCTTCTCTGTAGTTGACAACTGTACAGAGTACAGATGAAGACTGAAGAATCTTTTTCTACGATGGACAATTCCTGTACGACTGAGAACTTACACAGACCTAGTGAAGAGTTGCAAAGAGAGACCGGAGACTCTGGATGTCTAACACAGGAGAAATGTATTTACCATCAGTATGGGACCCGGAGACATGAATTCTCAACACACTGGTGGTATTGGTCATTCAAGTATAACTATGCTTCCACAGAAGAAGGTTTAAATAGACCTAAGGGTGGTTTCAAAAGAGAGCGAGACAAGAATGCCTGAAGGCTTGTAAGAGACAACATAGCCAAGGGCGCGTGCAGCATAAGGCTTTTGTAAGTCTATGCTATGCCAGGGGAAGATAAGTATTGGTGAGGGGCAAATTCAACGAATTTACCCACAAAGAATGGCAACAATGGCAACACGATGTGTCCTTCGTAGACTGTGCAGGGGCTCGAAAACAATTAGCACTGATTACAAAAATGATACGAGCATATGTATCATTCATTTGCTAGCTGTGCTCTGTAGTTTAAGTGTAGAACGTTTTACTGTTCTTCCAAAGAGCTTCGTCAGCAGCACTGAGGAATCCTGGACACATGTGGAGTAAATATAGACCTGTAGGAGGGGTTTACCTGCCACATCGCTTTGTTCTAAAGGCTACTCTCACCTAGAGAAAACAATAGACAGGTAGTAGCAGTGATCTCTAGGTGAGAGTAACCTTTACAGGTGGGACCTAACCGGTACACCCCTCGCCTATATTCTGCCTGTGTCTTCGGGTTTTCTTTGGAAAAGCGAAAACGTCCTAATTACAGAGTACAGATGACAACTGAAGTATCTTTGCCTATCATGGATAACTCCTGTATGACTGAGATAGTACACAGAGAAGCTATGTAACCATCAACAATAACAAAAAGCTGGTATAGCATAACGGCTCTTTCCTGCTTAAACAACTATACTGTTAAGTCCTGTTTAGTGCTGCATGTCTACTGTAGTCAAACCTGAACTCTCGTGGTTCCTTGCTTTCAAATGAGGAATGTCATGTTCACATGTTGTGAAGCTTGTGGAGTTTAAGGCAACCCAAATCCCTTTGTAGCTGCATTGCCCTTTGTAAACCACTAAGAGCCCATCTTACGGTCATTACCTTTAATACCAACATCTCTGTGTGTACCTGTGGGTGCTCTGCTCATTCCCAGTCTGCTGTGAGGAGCTTGGTTTCAGTTTGGGCGCAGTGCGGAGGAGCCGCAGCCACTGAGCTCACTCTCAGCTCCATTTACGCTGTCACAGCTTTTGTTACCACATCACTCACTTCCACTTCACTGGCAGCACTGGGGTCAATGGCATCCTCAGGGCATTCTCAGCAGCCGCACTGTGATAGAGACCCCACTTCAGTGCTATATGTGTGTGTGTGTCTGTGTGTGTGTGTTTGTGTGATCAATACAGCCAGCTTTCAAACATAATGGATCACAGGGTATGGTAGACGGCAGGTTATCAATTTACTATGACCGAGCACACTGAAAACGGCCCTTTCATTTATAACCGCTGTAGTAAATTCATTTTTCAGTGCCGTAAATGTCTTCCACAGGGTAGAAAAAACACAGCCATATCCGGACCAGTGTGAATAGCATCAATGCTGTGGACCCGCTGCACAAACCTCTTCCAGTCAGCGCCGGAGAATTTGGCATGGATTAAAACAACAGTGAGATGGAAAAGGAGCCGGGTCAAAGGGACAAACACAAAGGCATATGCTCACGTGGACTCTGCCTGGATACTACAGCCCTCAAAAGTGAAGCTTTTCAGGGAAAATAGTTAATTAGAAGCCACTCACATTCACTTTCTTTCAGCACTTTACAGCGTTCACTACATTTGACATTCCATAAAATCCTTTTACAATTACTTTCCCCAGGATTAAACAGGAAAACAAATAAAATCAATTTGAAACTTGATTTTATTTGCTGTATATCACTGACAGGTTTCCGATCATGTTATGCTTTCATGTAAAAAATAAGGCATTTTATGTGTACAAATGGCCAAAATTGCTTATATTTTCACTGAATAACTGAACCTGTTTGTTTGTCTCCATGTCTCTGTATCTTTATTAGGTCAAAATACAGTATGTAATTTGTTAATGTAGCCGTGGAGCGCTTTGTTGGAAGTTGAGCTATTTTCGTGCTTTGTTTTCCCCTCACTGCAGCTTCCAATGTGACCGTTTGTGGGCGTTCCCAAATATGCCGTCTGTATCTATACATGGGTTTCCAGTGTCGTCACGCATAGCTGTGACCGCCATCTTCTTACCTGAAGTGGAATTACCACACTACAATACAATATATGCCATCACCACAACAATCAGTAATACAGTATCACTACTCACTCTGGAGGTAAATAATGGTCAACTGATTGACCACAGTATCTAGATGTAATTGTGATGAATGCTAATGGGCAAAAAGATGGCCCCTGAGAGCACATGGGATGGGTAAACAAACAGCGCATTGCTATATTTACAAGGCAAAGACGGAGCTAGTAGCAACAGCCTCTATACACAGTAAACACCATGGAACAATTACAGTAATACATCGGCTCTTACCTCTGTCACATGTTGTACCTAGGGTAGAAGTTTAGACTGTGGTTCAGAGCGTCCTCATGGAGAGGTTTGTGCTTGTAGCTGAGCAGCAGTAGCTAATGTGCTCTGATGGTCACATATGTTATCCATATTGCAGGCCTTGCTATCAGTAAATCTCCAGGCGGTTGATAAGGATAAAATTTTAAGGTTTTCTTTAAGTATCAGCTCTGTTCTTCTGTCTGAGGTGTAATTATTTTCAGATGTAGTGTCTTGGGTTCAGTCAGTGCAGACCATAGATATAAAACAGGTATAGAGACTCATAGGCTGATACACTGTTGTACCTTGCCAGCAGGCAAGGGAATGGCAGACCTGACCACTGAGGTCACGTGAAATGCATGCATAGTGAAATGTCGACTTTTCTTGGCAATGTAAGTCTAGTTGTTTTATTTTAATGGTAGGAGATTATTAACAACGTTGACGACTGGAAATCTGCCTTGTTTTGTGTAATGAAATACTTATTAAAAGTGGAGGTTGCTTGGTAACATGGAAACAAAACCTCCACTGGGCTCTATACTCTGGACGTTGCACAACGACATTGTTCAAAAAAGTGGAACAGCTCAAGTGCACCGCTGAATACATGAAGACTATTTCTATGGCTTTTACCTCAGCATGACCCAAAGAGCGGAAATTTAAGGTGAAGGACTTTTATACTCAATGTTTTAGTTTAATTTAGGACTGCATTTGCAAAAGTAGGAAAGGATTAATGTTTGCACTGTATTCATTTAAACCTCCCGATGGGCCGCGTCACTTTTGAGCCGCCAGAGAAAATATTATTTGATAACGCACTCTCCCAGTTGTGCCGTTATAGGCCTATATGCTGTAACTGGGCTGCAGCAGGAGCCTGCAGGGGCTGTTTCAGACATGACTAACGTCACTTTCATGTAACTATCGAATGATGACAGAGACAGAAATAACTTTTGCACCATGCGTTTGAGATACCATGAGAAATAAAACACCCCTCTGGGTTAACGCAAGTTGGTACAGTCCAAAGGTGCACATGCAGCCTGAGCAGCAGACTAGAAAAGGCAGGTGCTGAAAAAACATGAGTGATGTGTAAAGAAAAAGTGAATAACTAAGAGCCTACATTTCATTTGTATTACTTGTTCTGCTGACTGCGGAGATGCATCAGGCCCAAATCATGTGTGTGGCCTATGTTTAAAAGAAAGAGACATCACAGGGAATCGATCCCACTACCTCTCACCTCTCAAGACCTTGAGCGAAAGCTTCCAATAGTTAATGGGCCAGTCATAGTGATACAACTCCCAGGCCAAAATAATGTCCCGGCACGCCCCAGTCAGATCGTTGTTTTTATCCCAATAGGAGCAATTAATTTAGAGCAGCCTCAAAAACAAACTAACAAAAACAAAGAATATGAAAACAGTCCCACCAACAAACAAACAACAAGTGGAGCACTCTCAATGAGTAACATCCTCCCCCATAGTAATACAGGGAACACGTGGCTTGAATCCTGGCTCCTGCAGGTGCAGAATGTTGTTGTGTGCTGGGCCCAGTGCAAAACACTTCACCCACCACCACCTGTGTGAGTGAGTGGTGGTGGTGGTCAGTGGGTCCACACAGTATGTGTGCAGCCGCGCTTCTATCTGTCTACCCCAGGGGCAACTGTGGTACCAAAAAAAAACATAGCTTTGGGTGACTTGTGTCATGTGAAAAGCCCAATACAAAAACAAAGATTGTATTTCCCTTAAAGTCATAGTTTGCAAATGTAATAAAACTGTAATAGAATGTGTATAATTGAGTGTATGTGACTCAAAATAAAATGATAAAATAATATATTTTTTTTTCTAAAGTCCCTCCTTTTGCTGATCTAGCATGATTACAAGTGGATCAATGCGATGAGCTTCCCTTTGTACTGGGACCGAGGGGGGACTTTCCGGTCCAATCAGGAGGAAAGGGGGAGGTTGTTTACTTTTAAAATATCTCTCTCTCTCCTCATTTTGTAAATATCACTTTAATAGTATACATGCATTTCAGTCACATGACCTCTTATGGCGATCACTGACTTGTGCAAAAGTGTTTCAGCCTACTGATTGATGCTAGATCCAAAATTAGCACACCTCAGCCGATACTTAAAGAAAACCAAAACCTTAGGATTTTATTTATGTAGATTCATGTTTAAACAGCCAGGTCTAAACACAAGTCCAGTTGACAAAGATTGTATCTTATGATTTAGGATTGTATCCTTATTAACTGGATACCATTTGTGCACATTGGCTACAGCCACTCACCAGCAACAAGCACAAACCTCTCCATGAGGATGAACCACAGTCTAAACATCTGGCCTCGGAACAACATGTGAAAGTGATAAGAGCTGAGCTATTACTTTATTTTTTTCTAGAGGATCATAGATGTGAGCCACTGATGTAGAGGCTACATGCGCTGAGCTAACCATTAGCGGTTGCATGCTAATTTTTTGAGCAGCTTAGACACTGAATCTGTCTGAGGCGCTGTTGACACTACACACTGTAAAAAATCACAGAGAAACGTCTTCTGTTACCTGTTTAATGTGTCCATTTAGGCTCTGGAGTAGCCTTCTCGGCAGTGTTACCAATAACTAACTTTGCTTTGTAAACATAGCCATGTGCTGCTTGTTTACATAGCCATGCGCTCTCTGGGACCATCTTTGTCATCTTCTGAACTACTTTGTACTGTTCATCCTGGGTAGTCGTGATACAGTAATGCATGTGTATTGCATGTTTTAGTGTGGCATGATTCCACTTTGGTGCTCAAGATGGTGGCCACAACTCATGACAGCAATGGACAAAGACCACTAATACATTTTAACAGTTCACAAATTTTGAAATGTACTGAGATTTGTTGGCAATCCAAAATACAGTATTATAACATGATATCATATACAGTATACAAGACCGTGTATATCCTGTGAAGATTCTGAGATATGGAAGAGTTTGTGAGAGCTTGGGGCTAAGTTTGAATTCATCTTACTCCCTCTGCCACTGTTTGGAAAAAAGGCTCCTCAAAAGCTTCAGATGACAGTGTGCCATATTATACAATTGCATTAGGAATAAACTTGTAATAACTAATGCCATTCCACTGGACCTAGACATGTGCAAAACACAAATAGCTTACTTTCTTCAAACATTAAGGGTTAAAAACTTGTCTTACATAGGGGTGTGAGTGTGAGTTCAAAATTGCTTTCAAAACGTGTGAAGAATTTGCTGACTGCACTGGTGGATGCTGCTGCAGCTGAGTAAGTGCTAAAGATAAAGTTGTGAAAATGATGGGCTTATTTCTTTGCCACCAAATGCATGACTTGTTATTACAGTTATTCACTGGTGTGAGAGGACAGACTCGGGATAAAATATGAACCATCTTGTCCTGCGTTGACATATCCTCTCCATGAAGCAATAGTTGTTTCCTTGAGGCAATAGGTTAGGTAAGTAATTTAACCAATGCCAAACACTTTGGCAGATGGAGCACTGTGAAGGCCATGCTGCTAAAAAGAACATGCAATTTATCACTAAAAGAGTCAATAAAGTGTAGACAGCATTCCAGTGTGACAAAGGAACATCAGAAGGATCCGGGTAAGATTTTCTAATAGAGACATAAATAAGCTCTTGAACATACAGTACTGTACATAGCTTGTCAAAGAGACAATACAAATCACACACTTCACAAGACTTATCCACAGCTACACTGACCACAACTGAGCAATCCAAACCATTGATGAAGAAAAAGACGAAGGCTGTGTCCAATTATCCGCCCTTACCCCTAAAAACGAATTTACTATATATTCCCACTCTGTAATTTGGATACATTTCTCTTCACTACTTTCTCCTGGCCACTGATCATGCGATCCGAGCACCGCAGTGGTGTGATCTGCGGAGGAGAAAGTAGGGAGCAGCATGTCCGAAATGTCAACAAGATGAGTACACTACATCTGCTGTCAAACTCACGAAACTCGGCTAATATTGGATTGGATTGTCAAAAAACCTGTTTACTTACAGTTTTCAACTAGAAACTAGCCAAATGTCCGTGGTCAAAAGGTTACATATTGTGCATCATTTTCCGGGCAGTTGTTGAAGGTCATGTAAACGTTAGATCAGGGACATTTGAAAAGTTTCTGTTTCATTATGATTTAAAAAGAGTAGTTAGAGTGGTTTGATTGTTGATTGAGCAGAAGATGGCGATGTTTCTGATTCTTCCCTGTCATTTGTATTAGTTATTTTTCATGTTTTTTATACTCATGAGTTTCTCTGATTGGGATATCTGCCTGTCAATAATTTCCATCAGAATTCATGTATATACAGTAAAGCTGGGACATGTTTTAAAAGACACATTTTGTCTGGGTGGGCACGCAAACATATCATACCTTTACGTGGTTTCATTTCAATTTGAGAATTTAATATGATGTAGTAAGTTTCATTGATATCTTTTACATTTGAAAACATGAGCGAGATAACAAGGGGAAGCAGAGTTAGTGATTTAGAGTCTATTTTGTATTTCATTTTCTGTTCCGAAACTGAAATCATACACTATTGTAGGCTGAAATGTGAGAAAGTATGTGAGACCTTTGTTACGCTGTGTTTCCATGGCCATTAGATGGACTACCAGGCGAACACAGAGACACCGCTTCAGTGGCTTTTGTTGAGCCGCTATGCACCTCCTCCATTAGCAAAGTTTCTTAAGAATTCTTTTATGGCTTAGGAACTTCAAGTTACACTATGAGAGAAAATGATTACTTACACAGGCCTCTGCGCTTTGTTCCGTTGTTCAATCAATAAACGAGATAAAGGCAGAATTATTTAGCGCATTTTAGAAACTTGATTCAGAAATGTCAGATGTTTTCCCAAGGGTGGAATGCTGTTTAAAACAACCTTTGACCATTTAAGTAGCTCAATATAGTTTAGCTTTCAGCAGGCCAGAGTTTTCTTCTCTATGAGTTCCTCCCCCACTACAAAACACAGTGTCGTATGCAATGGGGGGGGGGGCTATCAAGCATGGCTACGTCTAAGGCAGGGATTAAAGCAAAAAATTTCCATCTGACTGAAAAATGTTTCCCGCTAAATCACACATATTTTTTGCTGTGTGTTAGCGGAGCACACGCATACAGTGTATTTTCACATAGCACATTTTCTCTCTCGCATGTACCTCCTGTACAGTAACAGAACACAAGCCTGAAGACGTCAGGACAATGTCTCAACAATAAATGATTGTAAATAAGAACAAACAAATCCTTGTTTGGGGGTTCGGGGGTGGCCCCCGGGAGGTTTTTGTAGGTTTCAGATGTAATTTCCTGCATTCTGGTGCATTTTAAATGATAAAAAATATATATTATTTTAATATATTTCCAGCTGTTCCTTTTACTGTGGTCAAAAACGGGTATTTAGCTCAAAATAAGAATTATTATCATATTCACTCTTTCAGTACATTTTAACATGTGCAGAGCTCACAATGGTGTGAGCAAAATTAAAAAATATATATGAGTTCAGGAAGTACACACTTTAGTTATTCCATCTTTCTTACATTGAAATGTTATAATGAAAATGTTCCAAATATTATTTTAATTATTTAATAATCTATGTATAGGATTATCTACAGGCTGAACTAGGGATGGTCCGATATGAACCTTTTCTGCCAATACTCACTTGGATTAAAGTTCCTAAATTCCTTATTGATAAAAGATGATGATGGAATATGACTTTGGCTGGTGACAGTGGTTCACTCAGATTTATTTTGAGACTATGATATTGCTATTGTCACAAAAAACATAATTTCAGCCTGTTTTTGGTCATGGGGAGCCACCATTGTCTATTCTATTAATGGTAAACAGTGAACTGGGGATATGTAACTAT